>PVLC010007160.1:0-64889 GCA_004027655.1 Graphiurus murinus | reverse complement strand
TTAAAAATCAAATGCTCTCCCTAATATGTGGAAGCTAGGGAGAAAATGGGACATAAGAGGGACTCCAGGTGAAAGAGAATTCTTAGGTGAACAAAAAATTTGACTTAATGGAAGGTAATGGGAGGAGGGGGGACACCCTAATGAGCATGATGTACTTACAAGATCACATCAAAGTCAATCACTAAACTGACCAGGAGATGGGGGAGGGTGGGTGGGAATTGGGGAAGGGTTAATGAGAAATATGTGCATGGATGTCTTTACCTGTACTAGCTTGTACCCAACAAAAATGTGTAATTAACCCTGTTGTACCCAAAAAATGTATAAAAATCCGTGCTAAAAAACAAAACAAACAAAAAAACCCCAGATGCCAATAAAGTTAATAAAAACAAAAAACAAAAAACAAACAAACAAAAAAAGGGCTGGGTGTGGTGGTGCATGCTTGTTATCCCAGTACTTGGGAGGTTGAGAGAGGAGGATCGCAGGATCATGGCTAGCCTCAGCTATCGTGAGATCCTCTGCAACTTAAGGAGACTCTGTTTCAAAATAAAGAATAAAAAATAGGGCTGGGGTGGGTGTAGCTCAGAGGTAGAATGCCCCTGGGTCCAATGCCCAGTTCTGCAAAGAAAAAAAAGAAAAGCTTAGAGTGTAGCTTAGAGTTAGAATGCTCCGGGGTTTAATCTACAGTATATACATAAGTACATATGCACATATATACATATATACATACATGTAGTCTGGAATAAAAGCTTTTCTGCTTATATTATGGGTAGAAATGCAAGAGGCCCATAGAGAATTGTCTCCTAACAGGATTGAGATGACTCAAGCATGATTGAAACTTTATAGACTTTGATTCTCCTTATATCTTAACTGTAGCTCTCCAGAATTTCCAAATGAGAAATTGAGAGCTTGGAAATTTTCTAGATCTTATTGGATGGTCTTGAATAAATTTTGTCTTCTTAGCAATGGAAGACTGTAGAAAGCCCTGCTTTTCAATTTTTTTCCCCATTGAGCTTTTTATTGGTTGTCCCATGTAGCTTAATCAACTACTGAAATCCTATAGAATTTGACCTACTCTTCGGGCCTCCTTTCTCTCCAGGATCTGGGATCCTTAAGTCCTATATACATTAATAGCTCCATTTTGTGTGTGTATTTTGTCCTGTGAGATAGCTCAGACCTCTGCTGGCTTCTCTTAGGCTTAAGGAAGTCATGAGTATCCTGGGTCAGATATAAAGCAGAAAGGACAGTAAGAGCAGTAGTCAGAGGATCAGAGTATGATTTTCTAGTATCTGCGTCCCAGTCCCAACACTCAGATGGCCAGGTGACTTGCACACACACACACACACACACACACACACACACACACACACACACACACAGAGTGTAGCTCACTGATTTGATTCTTAGCTTTTAGCTCCATTATAGTAATTACTAAGAGGGAGAAAATGGCCAACAGAATGTTAGCTCGGTTCTCTGTGTTTCTAGTGTTGCTGTGAGCTTGGCTGCTTAAGTTCTAGTAGCTTTAGCTATTCCCTGATACCTTAAATCAAAAGTGCTTTCTTTTCTTGTGATTCATCTGGATTTTCTACTTTTTCTTGAGATGAATATTGGTTTCTGCAAGCAACTCAATGTTAGCTGCATATAAGATGCTTCAACTTACCCACATTTGGAATCATATTACATATTTGTTATTTGCTTATCTTCTGCCTTCTTCTCTAGGAATGTAAACTCTATATAATCAGATTACCAGGGCTCATTCTCTAATAAATCCTCAGTGACTTGAAAAGCACATGGGATGCACATTGTAGGGATTCAGATAGGTGAAAATAATAAAACCATAATTTAAAGATTTTGTTTTCTATCTAGATGCCTACTGACTTTTATCTAGTAATTTCTATGACTATATGTATCTCTATTGATATATTTTCTTAGTAAGATATTTCACACCTTCAGTTCATGGGTTTATTAATGTGCATGTATGACTTTTGCTCTAATCAGGAGGAGATACATGAATGTTCTTTGTGTTTGGAAATAGCTATTTTTTTCTAGGACCAAAACCAAGATGTAAATAAACAGATTATTTTATGCACACTTTGTTTCTTCCCCTTCTTGTAGAGTCCTTTCAACTCTCGGCAGCTTCATGCCTGCTGTCTTCTTTCTTTGATCAAAAACTGCACTCATTTTGGGTCTAGTTGAAAAGCCAACTTTTATAGAAAGTCTTCTCAGACTTTTTCCTCGAGACTCAGTTTTACTGTCATCTGTGTCCACAGCTCTGTGTAGATTCTTTGATCATGGCACTTATCTTGCCTTTTGGTTATTTGTTTACATGCCTGGGTTCCTACTTGATTACTGAGCCCCTTTCAAAAGTATCTATGTATCCCTAGTACTTACCTCGTGGTCAGGCACAGATGTATTTTAGGAAATGTTGACTAGATAATTTATTAAGCTTAGGACGTTATCTAATTAAAGGTTGTATAGATTTTTAAAAGACTACAACAAAAGGAAGATGAAACTGCTTAATTTTGGAATTTTTGTCAGCAATTTTTGTGTGGGAGCTTTTGGGACAATAGGGATGCCCTCCTGCAGCCACCAGAATCTCTCCTATTTATTCCTGAATTCATACTTTTGAAATCCTTTTCCATCACCGATGTCCTTGGAATCAGCCTTAACTTCTAGAGAGTTGGAGATTGGCGCCATATAGGTGGTATAACTTTTAAATGACTGGCAAGATTTTCCTCCCCCTAATCTCTCCTACTTGAGTTTGAAATCTCACATATCTACTGCCCACCCCCTTTTAAGCTCTACAGTCATGTGTTTACAAATATTAATACAGAAATATTTTATGTAGGAACATATGTCAACTTATTAACCAGAGAATTTCTCTTCATGGTAGAAGAAATCTGTCTGGATAAGAGCTTTGTGTATCTGGGCAGGAAAAAGAGCATCAGAAAAGGCAAAGCAGAATTACAAAGATTCTAATTGGGACCACCAAAGACTAAAAGTGAATTATTGGTCACTGTCAAAAATTTAAACTTTGAACACTGGAAAGCAAAACAAAACAAAAAACATCCAAAACAAAAAATAAAATTTAATGTTCCCATGTGATGCTATTCTTATGTTGTATTATCCCATTCCATTCCCTCAAGGTAATGCAAGTAGTTTATTAAATATCTTAAGTATTTATTTAATAGAAATTCTATATATTCATTTTTTTCTTGGTAACTCAGTTTTAGTCATATGTATATATATATATATACATATAGATGTATATATATATATATATATATATGTATATATATCTACAGTGGGGAAAAAGTTGGAATTTCTAAAAAGCTTATAAAGACCTTTTAGTATGGAAACACATTTACAGATGTAAATGTCATAATTCTTGTTTCTGATATAACTACTTGAGTCACATATAAAAATAAGTGTTTTACCCTATTTTTGCTCTAATTGCCACTGAGCAGTAAGAATTATCATAGCTCTAATGTAGATTATCTAATTATTTATATACAGCTTGAGTATCCCTTATCTGAGATGCTTTGGAATAGAAGTGTTTCACATTTTAGATTTTTTTCATCGTTTTGGGATATTTCCATATACATAATGAGATATCTTGGGGATGAGATCCCAGTCAAAACACAAAATTTATTTTCCATTCCATATGTTCCTTATACACATGGCTTATAGGTAATAGTATACATTTTGTATATGTGTGTGTATGTATGTGTGTCACTGGGGATTTAATGCAGGGCAATTTACCACTAATCTACACTTCCAGCCTTATTTATTTTATTTTGAAACAATGTCTTGCTAAGTTACCATGCACTGGCCTCATTCTCAGCCTCCCAAGTACTGAGATTACAGATGTGCATCACAACACCAGCTCTATACCTTTTAAGTGTGTTGCATTTTGACTGAGACCTATTACATGCCATTAGGTGTGGAATTTTCTATTTGTGACATCATATTGATGCTCAAAAAGTCTCAGATTTTGGAGCATTTAGGAATTTGGATTTTCAGATTAAAGAAACTCTACTTGCATTTTGGTTTGCTTTTTATTGGTTAGTGGCAGTTTAAATGTCTTAGACCATAAGTATTTTCATTTGGCATAATGGAGCTCTATAATTGCAAAATATTACTTTAGTAAACAGATTGTTGTCTCTCACCAGACATCTTTAAAAAACAGGTAAAAGGATGGTGATTCTAGGATTATTTAAATTGGCCACAACCAAAATTTGCATCACATGCATTTTCTCTGAATGTGCTTAGAATATGGAACTGTGTATTCCATATATATGATATAATTAAATAAAAATATATAAATATGAATATTTTACCCAAAAGTGGAACATAACCATCTGGAGGAAGCAAGTTGCAAGTAAAGCAAGGGCCTTTTGTCAGTTCCCGGTCCTTACCCCCAACCCCCCACTACCACATGGAACTTGAATTTATTTCCATTCTTACCTCGTCTCCTTGCCTGCCTGATGGAGCACTGGGGAACTCATAAACTCCTACTTGTAGAAGGCAGAGAGTCCAGAAACTTTTAAGAACAGACTTCAGACTTTGGCTCTTCATAACTGTGTAATCTGGGGTAAAATATCTAATCCCTTGATTCTGTATACTTATCTGTAAGAGTGAAATTAAAAAAAAAAAGCTACCTAGAAGGTTGTGATGAGTATTGAATTAGATAATGTGCACAAAGCAAAATGTTGGTAGATACAGAGTTAATAAATAATAGTTGCTATTTCTGTTATGGTTAATGTAATAGTCTCCCCTGTTCCTGATGTTTCTGCAAAGGAGAGAGAATTACTACTTCACTCTCCTAGAGAAAAGAGCTATGATGGGTTGAGGGGGAGCCTCTATCCTCTTTCTGCTTACTTATAATCATGGATGGAAGAGGTGATTATTTTATTAGTAACATTTAATTCCTAGTGTATACAGCTGAGCTCCTTCTCACTTTTCAGATCAGGTTTGCCCATAGGACATACAATTCTGGTTTTCTTTCTTCCCAGCCTACCTCTATAGAAGAGACTTGCTATTGTACAGCTATGTCAATGTCTAGGTACAGATGAAGTGTAAAAGAGCCCTTTTTAGCAATAGATTTCTATATTCTGCAATAATCTTTACCAATATTACAATAATTTTATTTTCATATATCTTTATTCTTATTTCATTTGTTTTGAAGTTAAATGATAAAGGTAAACAGGGCTATTTATTTGCCCTCTACTTTCCCAATTTTTTATTTTCTAAATCATCACTGTGCCCTTTGGTGCTGTTAACTGTACTTATCAACATATAATTCCTTTACATTTTGAGCCTTAGGTGTTTTTCTCCATCGGCTGGCTGCCCCATTGCCAGGAAGTGACTGTGGTTCCTGTTAGATAACTTCCACAAATGGCTTTGACCCTGTCTCTATCACAACTGCCAGGCTGATATGAGAGATGCTGCTGCCTTAGACAATTTCCGGTATTTGCTACTGCCCCTTTCACTGTTGCCCTGAGAGAATCATGGGCACCTCCAGTGATCAGCCGCAGGAGCTTCCCCACTTGGTATCATTAGTCTTTAAGAGATTCTGCCTTATTTCCTCGCTAACTCCTACTAGTGGTTCATGTAAACATTTATTTCCTCTGGGAATAAGCTCTGCTCTGCATTACATTGGTCCATGCCTAGCCTAGAGGTTCCACTGTCATCTACCCTGAATAGCTCAAGTGTGTGGGTCAGAAGCCGGTAATCCATGTAACCTTCTGGACTCTTTTCTCCTTAGTTGATCTTCCAAACTTTGTCTCTCTAGTATGAATAAATAAATTAATTCAGTTTACTCTCATAACAACCCTAAGCAGTATGTATTATGCGGCACATACCTTGCTACTTAAGAAGTAGTATCTGTTACCTTGGCCACTCTAACTGGGCCCTGAGAGCTCATCTCTGCAACAGAAGAAAGACCCTTCCCCAAATATTCAGGACATCCACTGTGTCTCATCTACCTACACTGTAAGAGTGATTACTTTTCCATTCCTATGTAGATTTCTCTCTGATTGGACACACAGATTTCCTCCTTAGAAGCACTACAATTATTGAGTATGCATATTTAGTCCTTCCATGTTAAGGACCCTCTTTTCCAGAGAGAGAAACAGTCTCCTTTTCTCTAAGTTGGGTTGACAGCTGAAATGAATACTCTGCTTCAGGCATTGTGAAGCCAAAAGCAAAAGCATAATGTCAGTCATGGAGGGACATTTTTGGCCCATGTTTTGTGCAGACAGCTGCTGCATTTTCAGTTTTGACCTTGGCAGACCTCATCTTAAATATGCTTTGCCAAAAATTATGGCTCATTTGCCTTATTTTTCTCTTCTCTCAATTAGAAAAGAAGGAAGGGTCAAACAGAGAGCTAAAGTGGGGTCAGTGTGGAGCTGAACCTCTAGCAAATGACACTATTTATCAGCATCAGCTGTTTGGGGGATATTTATGTGCCTAGTTCCATTTTAGTATGTATGTGTGTATACATGTATGTAGTAAATCAGTCATAGGCTTTTAATAGTAGATTACTATGAAATTAATGGTTTGTGGTGGTTGCTGATATCTAGGGAGGTTTTTGGTCAAGTGGAATGTAGATAGATGTGCTCCCTTGCAATCATGTGATGTTGTTTATTTCTTTTGCTAAACTTTTGACATCAAATATTCTTTTTTGTGCTTTTATTGGTGCATTATTATCTCATATCATAATGTAAATTATGTTGACATTGACATACATGCACACAGCACTTGGTCCCCCCCACCCCACCTCCCCGGCTCCCCACTTCCCATACAGAGTACTGAAATTGACATTGGGATTTTCACATACGTACACACAGCCAATGTTATTACAATTCACAATAGCCAAATTAGGGAATCAAATACTCTTTTAAAAATCCACACCATTTGATCTAAAAAATGAGGAGAATTTACAAATACTTGGACTAAACATCCCCATTCTTTTTTGTTGCCATGAATTTTTTTTTTTTTTGAAACTAACTCCTGGAGACACAGTCCAGGTGATCTATTGCCCTTAATCTCCTTTCATGCCACAGTCTCTCCCCTCTAGTGCACTTTCCATATTACCACTGGTGAAATATAGATCAAGACATGATCCCGACCATGTCACGCTCTCCTGCTTTCAAATTTGTGCTGGTTTCTCATTTTCTACAGAGTAAATTCTCTACTCTTTATGTTAGTATAAAAGGAAAGCCCTACACAACCTAGTATGAAACTGTAGGCTTATATCAGGAGCACCTTTTCCTCACCTCTTCCCCATTTCTTCCTCATTTATCTTCCCCAGGAGCCCATAATTCTAGTTAAATGCTCTTTTTGGAACATATGCACTTTTATGCCTCTGAGAGTTTCTTCATAATATTTGCATCAGCAATTACCTTTAAATTCCCTTCTCTCCCTTACTTGCTTGGAGAATTCATATTGATCCTTTAGGATCCAACACAAACAATGCCTCATTATGAAACCCTTGAGTTAATTGCATCTTTGTCTTGCCAACTAGTTGTAAACTCTGCGAGGGTGAGAGAGCAATTCATTTATCATTTCTGCTGAATTGGTATGAGGAAAGCAGGCATCTGTCATTTATGACTATCTCCTATGACACTGCTTTTCCTTCCCGATTGTCACCACCACAACTCTACATCCTTGTCTGTGGACCCAGCGCATGTGGATAGTAATCTCAATAAGTCCCAGGGCTGAGATATTTAGACCTCACTGTCACTTCAGGTAGCCCTTGAGGGACCCCTGCTGGTGGTCTACATGCATACCTATTTCCTTTGGGAATGAGCTCTGCCCTGCATTACACTGGTCCATGCCTAGCCTGAAAGCTCAAGTGCATGAGCTGAAGGCTGGTACCCCATGCAGCTTCCTGGCCTTTCTCTTTAGCTGGGTTCCTAGTCCCTCTTTCTCTAGTACAAATAAATAAATTTGTTTTACCCTCGTTATAACTCTACATAGTATGTGCTACTATTGTCCCAATTTTACAGATGAGGAAACAGAGACACAAAGTTAAGAGCCAAGTTGAAACCCAGTCTGTCTCCAGAGTCAATGTTCTTAACAGTGTACTGCAGTCTTTTATAGTAAACCTTGTGTTCTTGTGCTTAAGTTGGAAGATAAATTAGTACTTACTTAGAACTGTAACATGATGTTCAATTCATATGCATATATAAATTTATATGAATATATTAATTGAATTTCTGAATCATTGAGAAAATGGTAAAGCCATGATTGAAATCCTCATTTTATGACTAAAATAAATAATCTTGCCAGGTTCTGTAGTGCATGTCTGTAATCCCAGTACTTGGGAGGCTGAGTTAGGGGATTACAGGTTTGAGGCCAGATTCAGCAATTTAGCAAGACCCTCAGGAAATTAGAGAAATCTTGTTTCGAAATAAATAAAAAGGACTAGAAGGTATATCATGGAGGTAGAATATGCTGAGTTCAATGCCCCGTAGCAATAAATAAATAAAAATAAACAAAGTAGACAAATGGATAAAAAGATATTTTTAATAAATACATCTACTTTTGTAGTTTAGATGTCAGAAGTAGTTTTCAAAGGTTAATTTTCAAAGTAACTACTCCTCATTTTACAAAAAGTCTCTGTAAGAAAGGTGAATAAAGAGAAAGGTGAAAGGAAAAAGATGAATAGTTTTAGACTCTGAAAGGTTCTGCTGTGCACTGACATTTTGTTTTCTTTCTTTTTTTTTTTTTAGCATATATTACTGAATGCCTGACTGAAAAAAAAAAAAAAAAAGCTGGAATGAGATTGAACACATCATAATTTTATTCCTGTGACTATCCTATTGTGTGAAGTAGACCAGAGTAAGTAAATTGAACTTTGTGTATTCAGTGCCTCAATTATTAAACATATCTACAGAAACCCATTCTGTCAAATTATCTGTGGCGTTCGTTGCTGCTGTTGCAGGTATGATCACTCATCTGTTTGTGCTCTGCCATCATAACTGGTTTTTGTCTTTTAAACCAAACACCAAATTAACCCATTACAGCAACATCACTGATTACCATTGTACATTTGACGAATGTAAATCAGTGTGCATTTTAACCATTTATTTTATTCATGTTTCTGTTTCAACAAGTTAAAATGAATGTTATTGAAATCAAAAGTATAAGATCACTATAATTGTTTCACATAGATTATAGTTGTTGGTACCTAAATAGAGAGGTGGCACTGTATACTTTTGCATTTCTGATTGTTTTGTAAGGATCCCCTTTTTTCTTACTTTCTCTTAAAAATGTGTTAGGTTAAAATACTGATAGATACTAGAATATTTCTTTTTTTTATACCTACATATTAACTTTTCAGACCAAGCATCTCTCCTAGGAACTCTGAGACTGACCACAGGATGAAGACTGGCAGTTTTCCTTTCTCTGTTTCCAGGGGAGACTGCACTGTGATGATTCAGAGAACAGAGAAGGATTCAACTATTGGCATGAATAGCTTTGGCCTTGTGAATGAATATTCTCCTAGCATCAAAAGCCGGTGGCAAGATGTTAGAACCACAAATGAGCTGCGAAGAAATGCATTCAATGAAGAAAACAAAATCTCTGGCAAGATCCAATGTGTGACAGAGTAATCTTAGCATATGCTGTGACATGTAAACCCGAAGGAAGCACGTCTTTGAGTTCTCTGGCACATTTGCAGCTTATGGCTTTCCATGAATGAATACTGTGGCAACCAGATCCCCTTGCTGAACAAAAACAACTATTTTTATCTCCATATTGGAGAGTTGTCTGACTGGCCTCTCAGCTATGACCTTGGGAATGGGAATGTCAGCCAATAATCCTATATGCATTCAGTCAGGTCATGGTGCCCCATCAGTGAGGCAATCACAGAGTTCCATCTGGACAAAGGTTGAATAAATTTGACTTTTGCATTATGTTTAAACTTCCAAATATAAGGATAACTGGTATGGCTTTTAAAAGACACATCTGGCACTCTTTGGGCTGAAAGCCAGATATGGTATTTCTGCTGTTGGGGTTTTGTATCATGGTGCAGGCTTCAGTATTTTCCAATGAGTATGCATTTGATATAACTGACCTTTGGAAAGTTTCAGGGAGGGTCTGTTTCTTATGTACAACTGAGTATTTTCAGTCCAATACTACAAATGAGGTACTGAATATAAAAGAAGTCAAGCGACTGATTCAAAGTTGCATGGCTAGTTTGTGGTATATCTAGAATAGAACTAATATCCGTTGGCCCTTTGTCAGCCTCTCTTTCCTTTATATCACAGTGTCTTTAAGAATTTTAATATATTTCAAAACAAAATTGATATTTGAATCTACTTAAGAGCATACTAATTGTTCCCCCAAATATTCAGTTTTCTTTTCTTCTCTAGTTATGGAACTCCTCATTTTAAGTTGACATGTGGCCACACAAAATAAAGACATCATATCTCAGCCTCTCTTTGAGTTATGTGTAACTGAAATAGACTCCAGTCAGGATACAAGAAGAAATGATGTGCACTGCTGTCTGGCTGTACCCTTGTAGGAAAGGCCTCACCTTCATTTCCCTTTTCCCTTTCTCACTCACTAGATTAATGATGTAATCATGACTGACTTCAGACCATGTCGACAACAAAGTACTGGAGATGGTAGAGGAGTTAGAAAGAACTCAGATCCCTGATACTATGGAACTCTCTTGCCAACCTTAGTTTTTTTCCATCTAGATTTTTACACAAGATAGAAATAAACATTTATCTTATTTTAACTACTGACATTTAGATCTTAGTTACAGCAACCAAACATACAGAGCTACTTAATAATTTGCAAGTTTTATGCTGCAAGTTAATATTTTATAACTACCAGATTTAAATGCAATAGATGGATATTATGCCTGTTTAAATGTCTGGCTGTCTTGGAATTAAACTGTTGCCATCCTTTGTTATATGAAATGGCTTTCCACTGTATTCAGGGTCTTTACAATAACTTACACAATGTGACCCCTGAGGTTGCCTCTCTACCCTCATCCTCTGTTGTCTGTCTTGCCAGGTGGCTCTAGCCATGCTGACTTATTTGCTGCTCCTAATCATCCCAGGTATGCTCAGTGCTCCTTCATCAGGGTAAATATTATTTTGCTGTTGTTGTTTTGTTTTTATATCCCTCTGCAAAAAATATCTTTGCTTAGCAATCTGCATATGGTGCCTTGTTTCCACAATTTTAGAATTTTATTCAATTGTTATCTTTTCATTTAGTTCCCCCATGACTACTTCAGTAAATTTCATTCTCCATTGCTTTGAACTTGTACACTCTTTGCATTTTTAATTTTCCCCACATTATTTATTTCCTTTTACTTTTCCTTCTCACTGAAATTATAGTTCCACAAGAGCTGGGACTTTTCCTTCTGAGTCCATTGCTGTGTTCCCAGCACACACTATCTAGCACTTACAAGTCACTGGATAAATACACACTGAATGGATTCACGGATCAACAAATTTTTAACAGATATGAAAGATGTTATGATCTATTTAAAGGTGATTATATTATGCTGATAACTCACTTTGTTCTCTGAAATATCTATAAAAGGAATATGTTAGTTCCTCTAAAGGTAAAATAGCTTTCAGTGAAGCTATAATTGATTAAACTTTCAGATGCTAGCAGGCAAAGCTCATTCATGTATAAACATCATTGGATTTCATAGCAGATTATATTCTGCAATATAATCATATGTTTTACTATTATCTTTCTAGTTCATATTTTTTCCAATGTAAATAATTCTGTGCTAAATCAGTCCTGAAAATAAAAGTAAATGAAGAGCAAATAATCTTTTCCTGTAATGCCTTTAACCAAAGGCTTACCTACTACAGTGGAAATAGATTTAGTATACTATATTTGTATTCCAGATATGTCATATTACTTTACTTTTACGAACCACATTATGAACAGCATTGACTCCTGAATTCAGTGTAGACCAGAAATCCAGGAGCAGGAATTTTTGTTTTGGTTTGGTTTCCTTCCTTCACTTGAGAACTCTGGAGTTACATAGACCTCAGAAACTAGGAGCTGGGTTTACTCCTAGACCACAGGAGTTGGAATCCATACCACCAGGTCATTGGATCCACAGCAGCTCCATTGCTGGTCTTCAGGTCCATATTGGCGTCTGCTTCTCTGCCCCTCACAGCCACACCCTTGGCTGACATGCACTCAACCATAGATCCCAGCTCTTCTCTCAACTTAATGGTATTAAGCTTTATACTCTATCAGCACCCATTATCTTCCCCTCTAGAATCCTCTTTTTTAGCCCTAATGGAAATCCTCAAAATCCTATTCTGTTTTTCACATTTATCAGACTGCTTCTTTCTTCCAACATAAACTATAACTCTCTGTGAGCTGTAAAATATCATTCTGCCACCACTGATAGTCTTTGAAAACTAAAACTGTTTACTTATGCTCTAGTTAGGACATAAGGTTTAGGAGTTTCATAAAACTTTTAAGACTGTATGACATCTCAGTGTCATGAAGGATCTCGAAATGGGCAAACAGGATCGCTGGGTGTTTGGGCTAGTACAACCAACCCTCCCACGTGTTTTACCTTTGTTTTCTTTGAGTTAATTTGCAGAACTATATTCAGATAGTCACTGGATAATAATGCAAGTGATTTTTGCCCACAGAAATGCAAATAGGCTGTGTCAGGTGGAACATAGTTGATTACTGCCCTGCAGATATTGATTAGCTTTGTATCTATTTGTAATTTATTTCAGAATTCCTGATTATCTATATGGTATGTGACAGCATATATATATATATATATATATATATATATATATATATGTGTGTGTGTGTATGTATATACATATATATGTATATATATACATTATATACATATATATGTATATAATGTACATATATATACATTATATACATATATATGTATATACATATATATACATATACATATATATGTATATAATGTATATATGTACATATATGTACATTATATACATATATATGTGTATACATATACATGTACATATATATTAGTGTGTTCGAACATTTTCCTTGTTCCTTCATGCAAAAATAAACATGAATTGATTTTATTTTTGTATGAGAATCATGATTTCACCTTTGAAAAATCTGCCGTTTACATTAGAGATGCGGTAATGATTTCTCTCTTATAAAGGGGCTACAGAAAGTATATACTTTTATCACTTGTATTGAGTATGTCTTTTTTCTTTTTTGTGTACTCAGAGAAGTCTAAACCAAAATAGAGTAAAATAAACAAACCTACAAATATATAATATTCTTAAGAAAAGAACATTTTTTTTTCTTGCTGATTTTTAGCCACAGGCAAAGAAAAACTTAGAATTGATCAATATATTAAAGGAAGAAACTGACTTGCAAAGTTAAATAAAATCTTAATATTAAAATGGAATGTGTGGAATTTTGTTGAAGGTCTAGGCTAAACTTTATTTTTATATAAAAGTTAATATATTTAGAATATTTTTCTTCTTAGGTGTATTAGTATAAATACAATTTCAGAAGCTATAATCACACTGTTAGGAATTACACTATTGGTAACTGATTCACCAAGAAAATCTTGCTTATTAATATGTTTATATGTAATACTCCTGTTAACTATATCATACATTACTATTCATGTAATAAAAAATGTTTCCAAAGTTAAGAAAATAAGATAGTTTAATTTTAATAGAAATTGGCTTTGAAAAGTTATTTCTAGCTTTTCATGGATAATATCCATTTTTTTAATTTTTAAATATCTTTAAAATTACTTTATGATAAAGAAGGTATTGCAGTCTTATTTTTTGTTATGATTTAAGAAGTCTTTGAATGAATAGTAAAACTTACATCTGATTTTTAATATTTTACCTTCATTTGATTCTTCCTTGATTCTCAGTTTGGAAAGGCTTTGTTGATTATTAAATTAAATAAAAGTAAAATATTGAAGAAATTGAGCCGGGCATGGTGGCGCACGCTTGTAATCCCAGCATTTGGGAGGCTGAGACCGGAGGATCTGGGTTCGCAGTCAGCCTCAGCTACCTAGTGAGGCACTCTGCAACTTAGTGAGACCCTGTTTCAAACAAAAGAATAAAAAATAGGGCTGGGGATGTACCTCGGAGGTAGAATGTCCCTGAGTTCAATCCCCAGTACTGGAAAAAAAAAAAAAAAAAAAAAAAGAAGAAATTGCCAGAAGAAATACAAAACATGCTAATAAATAAAAACACATTAACTCAGAGACTAAAAATGTACTTTATGACTGTTCAAAAGTTGAACAAAGATACAGAGGAAAACTATATTTTATCATTTTGTTGAGAGTAAATTACAGTGGAATTATGTTGAAATTACATACTCAAAATAATTCTTGCAAAAAGCAGCATTATTAAGAGGAAATTTCTGATTTGATAGAAACCTTCAATAGCTATTTAATATACTATTTGACAAAGTTTTCAGTGTTTAGAAATTAAAAAACTAATAAAAATTGGCTGATATCCAAATATCGTCACATACATTTAGCACTAGATAAATTAAGGATAATAAATTGGAAGAGCAGTAGGAATGATTAACATATTTAAGTTTGAATTGAGGGGAAAAGTAAAGTAGAATAAATACAACTGATCAAATATTAGAGAAAAACATCTCAAACATATGGATTTGTATGTCTGAGATTTTTAGGCAACCACATAAGAAAGACATTGATCTGCAGAAAGTATATCCTGTGAGAAAATGAGTAACAGCCAACTGGAATGAAGTATTAGAGGATGGCTTACATGATGTATTTCCTGAATAAGATAACGTTTTTGAAGAGCTTTTTTATGTTTATTAGTATTTGTGCTTTGAAAAACTTTGGATGTGAATATGAATAAATTAATTTTGAGTACTTGTTGAGGGTTTACTGAATAATAAAGACCAGGCCAAGTAACTTTTCATTTTGCATCTCATTTAATCCTCACATAATCCTGAATTCTGAAGGCTCCTTCAATTAAGCTAATGCAGGCGTTCTGGTTTAAGTGCAGTAGCTAATTTGCTCTGATATTCTTTTATCCTTCATCCATCTCTGTCTGTCTCTCTCTATGTTAGATGGAAATCACATATTGTATTTCACTACTGAGTAGACGACAATTTAGTCTAAGCATGAAAACACTATTTTCCTTAAAAAACTGATTGCTCCTTAACCATATGTATGTATGTATGTATATGTATATATACACACTAACCTGTATATACATACACTAACACATATATATATACACATATATATCTACACACTAATATATATGTGTATATATATATATCTTTTTTTTTACTTGTTGAGCACACCCTACATGCTAGTCACTGTTCTAAGACATTTTGATATATTATATTATGATACATCATGATAACTCTGTGTGACTGATGTTATCACCTTCAGTTTTCTGCTGGAAAATCTAGGGATTCAAATATGTTATGTGAATCATCCAAAGCCACATGGCCAGTAGGTGGATGATCTGGGATCACAATTTTCTTTGATGTTAAAACTTGTTCTCTGATTTTCATAGCATAACATCTCCAGAAATTGGCATTATATATTACTCTAATTTTAAGCACAAACACACACACACACACACACACACACACACACACACACACACATTTGAAGTAAAATTTACATGCAGTGAATGCAGAGATCATAAGTCTATAATTCAAAAAGTTTTAAAAGTGTAAGTATCTGTGTAATCACCACATAGGCAAGATGTAGAACATCTAAATCACTGCACAATGCTCCTTCATCATTCTTCCAATTAATCCCCAAATAGGCAAATACTATTCTGATTTTTATTACATGGAGTTTTCCCTGCCTGTGAACTTTATATAAATATAATACTGTGAGCTGATGTTCTCTGAAGAAGCCCCATCTATTTCAAAGAGCCTACGGACTGACCTTGGCTGACTAAAATGTGTGATTACAGAGAGGGAATGTTGCCAATAAAGAGCCAAAGTTATTTAGGTCTAACTTTAGTCATGTGTGTGGGAGGGAGTATTGGGGATTTAATTCAAGGGGTGGGCTACCTGTGAGCTACCTACCCAGTTCTATTTTATTTTTTATTTTATCAGGATCTGTCTTAAGTTGTCTAGGCTGGCCTTGAACCTGAGAACCTCCTGTCTCAGCCTCCCAAGTACTAGGATTATAGGTATGAGCAACCACGTGACTGGCTCTTTAGTCTCTTTAATAGTCATTTACCATCAATCTTTGAATCTCACCTAACATACTTCTAGATAAAACTTTTCAAATTTATTCCTAAGGTTGACATACCTCCAGCCTTCACCAATCCTAAAGCTAATAATGTGATAAAGATAACACTGAATCCTACAGAAGGGATTTCCCTGCCTTGCTGTAGCCTCCTACCATCTCTGCCTTGTTGTGGCCTCACTTATGTGTTTTATAAATACATTGATTCATGACTTTTTTTTTTTTTTTTTTTTTTGCGGTTATGGGGATGGAACTCAGGGGCATTCTACCTCCGAGCTATACCCCCAGCCCTATTTTTTATTCTTTATTTTGAAACAGGGTCTCACTAAGTTGCGGAGTGCCTCACTAGGTAGCTAAGGCTGGCCACGAACCCGGATCCTCCAGTCTCAGCCTCCCAAATGCTGGGATTACAAGTGTGCGCCACCACGCCTGGCTCATGACTTTCTTTTGTTCTGTAACTTCTTTTACCCTGGCACATGTCCTTCGGAATGACTTGAATCTGTGTTTCTGGCCCTTTGTCACTCATATTTGATTTAGAATAAATTATTTTCTTAAATACAGAGTTGTTATTTTGACAACCGTATATCCTTTTTTATGACTGATTTATTTCACTACCCATAATTTTTTAAAGATTTATCTACGTTATTTGTGTCAGTGGTTCATTCTTTTTAAGTATTAAGTTGTTCCTATTTTGTTAATCTTATATAGATATTTCTATTTTAATGCATTATAAATGGAATTTATTTTTAAAAATTTCACATTCTATTCTTTTGCTGCAACTATATAAGATATAATTGAATTTTGTGTATTGACAATGTATCCTTAAAAGTTGCCAAATTAATATATTAGTATTATTATAGGCTGAATTATATTTTCCCAAATTCACACAGTAAAGACCTAAGCCCCAGTACTTCTGAATGTGACTGTATTTGAAGATAAAGTCATCAAAGAAGTGATTAAGTTAAAATGAGGTTATTAGGATGACCCTAATCCAATCTCTGGTGTCCTTATAAGAAAAGGAAATTTAAATGGACATCAGAGACAAGAAAGAAGAAAGACAGATGGGGATTAAGTAGTGCCCACATGCAAGGCAGAAAAGCCTAAACATGTCTACACATTAATCGTGAACTTCTGGTCTTCAGAACTGTGAAAAAATAAATTTATGTTGCCATCCAGACTATAGTACTTTTCAAAGGCATCCCTAGCAAACTAATGCAGTTCTCATATTTTGTGGTAGTTTCCACAGATAGATCTACATAAATACTTATGCCCTCAGCATATATGGAAGCATTTATTTCTTCCTTTACAATTTTCACATCTTTTTAGTACATTTGTACCAAATAGATCTGCCATAATAATCATGAAATCAAAAAGCAGAAAAAAATCATTCTTTACATGGTCCCACGCTTGGAGGGAAAATGTTCCATATTTCATGTTCCATATTTTATGATAGACGTTGCTAGCTATAGTTTTTTTCATAGATACCAGTTGTCAATAATAAATGTTTGAGAGCTGGGCATGGTGGCACATGCCTGCAATCCTAGTATTTGGGAGGCTGAGGCAGGAGGATCACAGGTTCAAGGGAAACCTCAGCAACTTAGCAAGACCTTCAGCAACTTAGCAAGATACTATTTCAAAATAAAAAAAGGACTGAGAGTGTAGCTCAGAGGTAGAATGCCCCTGGGTTCAATCCTCAATACAAAAAAATTAATTAATGCCGCATGCTTGTAGTCCCAGTGCTTAGGAGGCTGATCCAGGAAGATCCTGGTTTGTGGCCAGCTTCAACAATTTAGTGAAACCCTACTTTTAGTATTATGAAATGTCTCTCTTAACTCTGGTAACATTTTTGTCCTAAAGCTTATTTTGTCAGATACTCTAGCTCCCTTTTGATTGTAGTATGCAAAGTATGTATCTTTTGTGGTCCTTTTACTTTCGACCCATTTGTATCTTTAAATCTAAACTATGTCTCCTATATTTAGCACAACGTTAGATCTTGCTTTTTCTCAAGCCCATCTCTGCCTTTGTTTGGATTATTTAATCTCTACAGTTAATGTTATCGTCAATATTGTTGGGTTTGCATCTCTCTTTACTTATTATTCTACACAGCACATGTTTCATTTTCTTCTCTAGTCCTTCTCTACCCCACACTTTAAGTATTGTCTAGTGAAATATTTTAATTCCTTTACTTTTTTCACTTGACCTTTAATTTATCTCTTTATCAGCTGAGCAAAGTCATGCATTGTAACTTACCAGAATCACCTTCATTTTTATTTAAAATTAATAAGCTTCACTCTGCTGAGATCTGGAAGTGTCACTCCTATATAGTGCTACCCCTCTTCCTCTCTTTAGTGCCACAATTACTGTACATGTTATGTCATATTACAAGCCAAACAATACATTGTTATAATTATCACTTTATGCAATTTTGTTTTAATTAAAGGAGTTAAAAGTAACAAGGCAGACAGAGGCACACACACACCCAGAGGCAGACAGAGACAGAGAGACAGACGGAGAGAAAGAAAGAGTGTTTGGGTTTTTCTATTAAATTACATACTAATTTTCATATTCTCAGTATTGTTTCTGTAGATTCATATGCCATCTTTATATTTATCCTTAGCTTTTACAGCTTTTAAAAATTTTATACAGGTCTGGTTAAAATAACTTTTTTCAATATTTGATTATCTAAATATAACTTTACTCCTTATTTTTGAATTATATTTTGATGAGAAAATAATTATTGGCTGATTTATATTTTATAGTACTTACACAATGTCTTATTCTGGTCTTCTGGCTGTTGTTTTTTGTGAGAAGCCAGATCTTATTCATATATTCATTACCTTATTTGCAATTTGTCTTTTAATATTTGGCTGTTTTTAAGATTTTGTCTTTAACTTTGGTTTTAAGTAGTGTGACAATAATACACCTAGATGTGTTCTTCTTTGTATTAATTCAATTTGGGGTTAATTTAGTTTTGTGAAGTTGCCAGTTTTATGAAACTTGGGAAATTTTGGATGTTTTTAATATATTTTAACCCCTTTTTTTCATTCCTTTTTTGGAAAATGCCATTCATATTATCTGTTATATATTATCTTAAAGGTTAATGAGAACCTAATATTTATTATTTAATTTTTGATTCTTCTTTCTCTAGATTAGATTATTTCTGTTAATCTTTCTTTAATTTTATTGAACTCTTCTCTTTCCTATTTTATGCCCATCAAGGACAATTTTCCCTTGATTTTGTGTACTCTTTCATTCTAGAACTTCCATTTTTATTCTTTCAATTTCTGTGTTAATATTTCCCATTTTTATTTATTATAAGCATGTTTATTTACTATATTAATCCTAGTTGTAATAGCTGCTTTCAGTTCCTCATCTGTTGATTGCAACTCATCATATCATGTTTGTTTCTAGTGACTACTTTTTCTGTGTATGTGTAACATTGGTAACATTTTTCTTCATATTATCCATTCATATTTTTCCTAGAAATTCTGATTTATTATAGACACTATTGATTCTGTTAACTTCCTTTAAAGAATTTCACTTTGTCTTATCAGATAGTTGAGTTATTTGCTGACCATGCTGAATTTGGTAGAGTTTTGATTTTGTGCTTTTTCAAGGAGGGTGTGTAGCAAACCTGAGGTACTTACTACAGTCTTTTTTCTAACCATAGAAGGACTTCAACTCCAAAACTCTCATACAGTGGGAAAGACCTGGAATCCCTGTTTAATTCTTTCAACTTTCCAACTGTTATCTTTTAGAATTCTTCAAATCTTTTTTGTGTTTGCCATTCAGGAATCAGCCAAGAAAATGGGAGAAAACTTGATATTAATTTTGTATCTTCCTCCCTTGTGAACCCCTTATTTATGAGATTGACTTTCTTAATAGATACTTATTTTGGTAGCCCAGACTTCTTAGTTTGACACTTTAAGTAATAAAACAAAACCAAATTAAGTAAAATAAAATAAAACTATACCTTCTTACTTTAGTTATACTTGCCAGTACTATACAGACTTGGGAATGCTCTCAGGGGAGAGAACATGTATGTGTGAATTTCACCCTGTGTATGTCCTTTTTTGATTCAAGGAACAATTCTCTCCTTTCTTTCTTTCTTTCTTCTTCTATTTCTTTCTGTAACTCTTCAGTGTGTTCCTTTTTTTTTCTTTTTACATTTTGTTCAGATGTTGTAATTCTCTGCAGGAGAGCCAGTCTGCTAGCAGGAATCTACATTAATACATTTATTCTAACCACCTTGACATTTGTACTTGAAACAGGAATTTAGGGATACAAAAAGAACACTGAGTCTCAAAAGAGAAATGCTCATAAAACCACTGAAATTCAGAACAAACAGCTAGTGGGCATCCCAGCCCATGTTCTTGAGCCTGCATCCTTGCCTGCAGCTTGCTGACTGACTCCTTTAGGTTAGGGAGTGTGAATATTAAAGACTTTGGTTACTAAAAACCTGAACCTAACCTCATTAGGCACACATTCCTGGGTGGAGATTAAAGAGGCTAATGAAACAGGTAATGTAGGAAGTAGCATGATCAGAACATGTGAGGATAATATGCAAACACAAGGAAAATTGGCATGAAATTGTGTGACACTCCCATGATCCCACCTCTACTTAAGCCCCCTAGCTACTGTCCCTCTACAAGTGTGAAAACCCCAGATCAATATGGGGAGGCTCACCCTTTTTCTTTGAGATTGCCTGCACTTGCATTCTTGAGTGTATACTTTCCCCTTTATAATAAATATCTTACTCTGCTACTCATGTCTGACAGTTACTTAAATTCTTTGCTCTGATGCGGTTAAGGACCTGGAAGTTCCAGGTAAAGGTCTTCTCCACTACTGGAGACCTCTTTGGACCTGCAAGTGGTGACAGCTAATAGTAGTTGCTGGTATCCCATCTCTAGTTTTGTTTCTTTGTTTTTTCTTGTTCATTTTGTTGTTTTCCATCTCTTTCTTTGGTCATTATGCTAAAACATAGCCCCCAGGTTTATTTTCTGCTAAGAAACCCTATTTTTTAAAATATCTGACCACAGTATCAATAACTACACCTCCCACATCATTGCTTCCTAGGTCTCCATAGTGTATAAGAGACCAGAGAAAATATTAGCCAGCTGTGTCTCGCTAAGGGTCTCTTCACCGACAGCCCAAAGCTCTGAGATTATTGAACTGAGTTTTTCACTACAATGATTTTAAGTGCCACAAAAGAGACTCTCCATCTGAAAACAAAAGTCACCTCCCTGTTTCTATTGTTAAACATTCTATTTTCAACTGGTCAATAATGGAAAACATAGTCATGTATATTATGTAAAAATGATGGTTTGAAGACAAATTATTTCTGTCCCAATAGAAAAAAGCAAGCCAGACAAAAATCTTTCAATATTTCTGTTTTTCTGTGTTAGCTATTATAGAGAAGTCTGGCTTTGGTTGAAAATTAAAAAAAAAACTTATTTAACACACAGCTGCATGTAAAAGCAAAGCATGGGGAGGAGCAGCTCCAAAAATAAGGCTTTTTACCCTTATCAAAAAGGAAAATGAGAGCTAATCTAAGCATTTAAAACTTTCAGATGGCAAGTTTGCCCTTGATCTAGGCTAATATTTTACATCTGAAAAATCATTCTGATGCCATGCACCATGTTCCATGCCCATAATCTCAGCTATGTTGGAGACTGAGACATGGGGATCACAAGCTCCTTCGGAGCCAACTTGGGCAATTTAGCAAGATTGTGTCAAAATAAAAAGTAAAAGTCAGTATTTATCTGACTTTTCTGGGGAAACTTATGATCACAATTCTGAAAGGCTAGTTTCAAAACTCCCAGCATCAAAGTAAGAGAAAGGGTGACTCCAAAATATGGAGTAGGAGTAAATTTTATGGAAGCATTCTCTAACACTAATGGAAGAACTAAAAGCGGGGAAGATAGAGCCGAATTCACTTAGTGAGAAGCCTTCAAGAAATAGGTGCACTCTCTTCCTTCATAGCTACATGAGTGGGGAACTTAATGTACTGTTCTATAGCAAATATCTGTGCAACATAAAAGGAAACTCATAGAAATTGAAAACCCAATTACAGAAGTCAAGAGATATAAGTAAAGATTGGGATGTCGGTTTTGTTAAAGTGTGTGGTGTGGGAAAGAACAAGCAAATAAGAATATAAGAAATGTCTTGCTATTCTGCACTGTTCTCTGTGAATTTCATAGGAAATGGAAGTTGACATAGTCCATTACCTAGAAATAAAAAACATTTTTAGATCAAACAGTCATTTTTCACAAGGTCATGAAAGCTCAGCCAGCCAGAAAGCCAAATGGGAGTGGAACAAGTGGATTTGCTTAGATCACCCTTTAGGCCTATTAGTCATTCATTTCATATGCAGCTTATAGACTAGTTAGTGGGTAAAGACTGAACAAAATGGCAGGATACCATAGTAAGTATTTGTATCTGGGAAAGAAATAATGCAAGCATCAATTTCCTTACCCTGGCTACCTGCATTACAAACTTAAAATGGAATGTGAACAGTGCTAGTCGTGGTGCCATGACTTGTTTAGAAACCTCTTATATCTATATTGGTAGCCAGTAGTTCTTCCTACTATGTTAAACATACATTTTGGTCACATTGTGCAAGTTGTCTGTAAGCCTGGGATGTAATTAGAATCATGTACTTCTGAACACTCCAAGTCAAAACTGAAAGCCACCATGTTTTCTTCCTTCATTATATGAGAATCTTCACTCTCATATTCACATACTTGTTTTACCATTAATAATAATAAAAAGTAATACTTATCTTATTTCTGGGAAATAGCAAATAGAAGCAGCACATGCCCATAGGAATAACAAAACCTAAGGAAATAAGAAAATTGTCCTAGCTGTTATTTGCTTCAGGGAAAAATAAAAAAAGTTATCTTCCAAGACGGTTGAGTGTTTTGAAAGTAATAATAATGTGTTATAGTCATGTACTTATAATGGAGGGGTGGGTTTCATCACTGCCCTACTCCCCCCTCCCCCATGTACATACACTGATTTTAACCATTCCAGGGGAAAATCCTTCTAAGGCATCTGAAGCCTTTGAGAGCAGCTGTGGACAAAATGGCTTACTTTACTGATGGATAGATACCTTAGAAGTGTGGCCCATGGCTCATCAAAGTAGTTCTGCTTCCACATGGATCTCTGCTCTGGTGGTGGCTCTTACTTTGATTTTTTTTTGTTTATGGATCTGTTTCTCTCTTATTCTAGGAGCTCAATTTTTAGAGTCTCCTCCTTGATCTCAGCCCAGGTGATCTTCACTCATTCTTCAGAGATAACCACAGCCTATGGGATATGCCTGGAAATTAACACTGTAGTTGTTTTTATGAAGTAAAGGAGAGTCACAAACTGTGACACTGAATGTCATGAATTGTACTAGGTCCATGTGTAGACTTTTGAAGAAATTTTATTTTGAAGACTAAAGTTAATTTAAGAGATTTAATTAAGGTATTGCATACCTGTAATACTATTACTAGAAAGGCTGAGAGAGGAGGATCATAGGCTCAAGGCCAGCCTCAGCAACTTAGGAGACTCTCAGCAACCCAGAGAGACTCTGTTTCAAAACAAAACAAAAAATAAAATAAAATGGCGCTCAGAGGTAGAATGACCGTGGGTTCAATTACCAATGCAAAAAATAAATAAATAAACAAACAAACCCAAACAACAAACAACAACAAAATAGCACTATAAAAGTAGTCATATTTCTGGTATTTATTGGCTTTTAAGACTCAGTAGCCTGCTTTTTTTGCATTTGTATATAGCAATCATAGCAACATCTGGATACTTCAGGGAAATAATTGTTCACTATTAAGAAGGGCAGTCTAACAATAAGAATGCAGGCTATAGGACTGTCCCGCTGAGTTTAAATATGTATGCTGCTCTGTCACTTATCACTTGCATGGCCTTGGGCATTTACTCAAGATTTCCAGCTTCAGTTTCATTATCTGTGGAATAAATATAACAATAGTATTTATCTTGTAAGGTTGCCTTAACCATTAAATGAATTACATGGGAAGTGCTTAGAAGAGATTAAGTACTCAGTGTATGTTAGATTATATATTAGATATTATTTTAGTATGAAGCATGCTGGTTATTGAGCCTATACACTTTGTTCATAGCACAACTTCTTTAAAGTATTTAGGAATACTAGTCTGGGGGATTTTGTTAGATAATGTAACTGATTTGGTAGCACATGGCCTCCATCTTTATTTTCAACTGTATATGTTTGATCCTGTAAATTTAAGGTGGGAGAACTAATAAATTGACTGTCATTATTACAAGACAGAGTATTTTAAGCCTAGCTGATTAAGAGGAGGCAAGATATAATTTAGAGAACCATGAAAGATCAGCATTAACCTGCGATCTGCATGTAGGAAATCCCTTCTGCCTTTTGCCAGGTTAATCAAGTCTCCCTGGGCTCCACTTCTAACTATTAACAAATTATTTCCTGTCTCTTTCAACGCTGATAGGCAATTTTAGTGATAAAGTTGAAGACTTTCAAAGTAAAATTTGAATTACTTTGCATATATTTACACACATAAACAAAGCAACATTTGGCAATTTAAGATTTGTCAAGATAAAAGACATTTAATAAATTTATCACCACCTAGTTGTTCCAGAGGCAAACACTAATTTTGATGCAATTAATCTAAGCATTCAAAGAGGGAATTGATTAATTTCTAAATAGCTAGCTATGGCTTGCTTCTACCTTTGTAGATCTTATACCCACTCTTTCTCTCATTTAATTTTCTCCCACCTTTCCCATCTCTCCTAAATTTGGGGAATCGAAGCAAATAGTTAAAAATAGATGGAAAAAGGAATTTCTCACTCTTCTAAATGCAAGTATACATGGGAAAGAAGAAAAAGTGTGTGTGTGTGTGTGTGTGTGTGTGTGTGTGTGTGTGTGTGTTATTGTGGAATAAATCCAGGGACATTCTACCACTGAGCTAAACCCCCAGTCTTTTTTATTTTGAAACAGTCTTGCTAAATTGCCTAGGCTAGCCTTGAACCTTTGATCCTCCTGTCTCAGTTTCCCAAGTACTAGGATTACAGGCATGCGTCACCATGCCCCATTAGAACAAAACATTTTGATGGTAGTATTAGGTAGACTTAGGTATTTTGTAGATTATGAAAAAAAAATCTATACAATGCCTCATACAGAGTAATGCATCAGTTTCCTGAATCAGAGATTGAGAGATTGAGAAAAAAGGTTGCCTCTTCTCTCCTTTATAGGTATTATATACTTTAGAATATTCAGTATTAGGTATGGATAAGAAAATTCTGGAATAATAGAGTTATGGGAAGGGGTAGCAACACAGTACAACTTTTCTAACATATTGAACTTGGCAATGTTCTGCTGCATGGGTTGCCAGTAAGTGAATGAATGTTACCAGCTGTACATAGAGATTGTAAGAAGAGGCTAAATTATCAAAAAAGATGATAGTTGAGTCTGTGCTGGGAAACCATGAGGCTGTCGTGGAAGTAATGATGACTTTAGTCAATTTTAGATGTTTATTTAGCCAAGAATATATCTTGGGGGCTGACCCTCCCTCATTGCTCATAGTCCCCCAGTTGGTTTAAAGAAACTGCAAGCTCAAACTATATGTATTTTATAAGTGTAGGAAGAAGAAACATAGGACTTGAAAGGGGTTTTTGAGTGGTTTCAAGGACCAGCTAGTAAAATGTGCTAAAAGAAGTTCTATCTTACAGTGATGGTGTAGATAGTTTTATAGGAGGTTAGGACAGGACAAGAAATGCCTGCCTGGCTTGGGAGAATGTGCAAAGAGCTTGGAGTATTTTCTGAACCAGTTTAATTCTTCCTCCAATTTCTAACACCAAAAAGAAACAAACAACAATGACAATAAACAATCTCCAAATTGCTTAGAATAAAATTGGAGCAGGCAGAAATAGCAAGTCATCCAAATTAAAATACCTGGTAAAAACTTCTAAAATTAATTATTAGTGTAGCAGACACTACTTGATCTGTGTTCTTGCACAGAAAACTGCTGCTGAAAGCTGCCACTGATTAGAAATCTCTTCCAGGAAATGATACAGAGTCAGAAAAATAAATAGATGTGAAGCTCCCATTCCCTGTTGCCAGTGCTTTCTTTTACAGAAAGTTTAAACAAGGTATCATAAAAAATGATTAAACACAGGAGCCGGCAAATTGTCGTGGGTCAAAATAAGGAATCATGGGAGAAGCCTAGAGGAAGGAAGGGTTAAACATTACTGGTAAATGGAGAAGACGTCAAAGTCCACACTCTTTTCAATTCTGTTAGGTATGTTGGATGTCTGTCTATATGTAGACAAATTCCACCCAGCCAGTACTGTGCACAGCCGAGCTGGTCCAAGATGTTAATACCAGTGTGTGGTTCTAAGATGGCTCCCAACATATTAGAATTTCTGAGTTTAGGAAAGAGAAGCTACACAGTGATCAATACTATTTTAACTTAGTATCAGAAGGTTTTAGTTTCTTGTATATTTGTTACATTTCTCCAAGACTTCCCTATTAGTTTATACAAGTCTTAGAATGGTAAATCTTAGAATGGTGATAGTTCCTCTGACTTTCCTTATCTTTTATTACCTAGACTTTTTAATTAATTAATTAAGACTAAATTAATGATTAATTAATTGTACTGGCGGTTGAACTCAGAGGCATTCTACTTCTGAGATACACTTCTAGCCTATTTTATTCATTTATCTTTTTAAATTTTGGAACAGGGTCTCCCTAAATTGCTGAGGGACCTCACTAAGTTGATCATTCTGTCTCAGCCTCCCAAGTACTGTGGTGTTTTGTTGTTGTTGTTTTTGTGGTACTAGGGATTGAATTCGGGGGCATTCTACCTCCGAGCTACACCCCCAGCCCTATTTCTTATTCTTTATTTTGAAACAGGTCTCACTAAGTTGCAGAGTGCCTCACTAGGTAGCTGAGGCTGGCCAGGAACCTGGATCCTCCAGTCTCAGCTTCCTAAATGCTGGGATTACAAGCATGTGCCACCATGCCTGGCTACTGTGGTGTTCTTAAGAGTATTGGACAGTATTTTGTAGAGAACCCTGGATCTGGATTTGTCTTATATTTTCCAATGAACTGATTAAAGTCATGGATTTTTAGTAAGAATGCTGCATCTTAATACATTGTATCAGGATAAATGGCATAGACATGTCTTATTACTGGTGATAAAGTTCCTCATAGTTAAATAACCATGGGTCAGTTTTACTTGTTCTTTTTGGAATAGTTCTATGTTTTTTGAAAACTGCATATATTTATGTTTCTTACTCTATAATAACATACAAAATTGTTCCATCACCATGAAATTTTTCTCATACTGTTCCTTTGTTCCCATTCTTCTTTCCACCCCAGTCTTTAGCAACCAATGATTCATTTTCTATCATTACAGTCATTTCTATAATGCCCTATGCAGATAATCATACAATGTGCAGACTTTTTATGACTCTTACTTAAAAATGAATTTTAGATCCATGTATATAATTGTGAAAACAATTATTTTATTATCATTTTATTGATTAATATGAATAATAAATGTAAATTTTTGTCTTAAACCATGAAATAGAAGTGAGATGAAAGTGAAAACAAAGAGAAAGAGTGATTGTTATCTATTGTCCTATACATACGTTTTTATGACTTATTTATTGACATTTAAATAATGTAATTTTTTTTCTTGGGTAACTATCAATTAAAGGCAAAATTATCTTAATTTTATGGAAATTTAAAATGCTCTGCATGCAAATAGTCTTTAGAGAAAATACTCTATAGCAAATAGTCTTTGCTAGACTCTTTCTTTCTTTCTTTTTTTTTTTTTTTACAAAAAAGAAGGTGCTCAGCAATGACTGTTAATAGTTGTGACATACCAGCAAAAATTATTTTTAAATTTTATTTTATTGGTGCATTGTAATTATACATCATAATAAATTCAAAGTGTGACATTCATATATGCATACATCACTTGATATATTTCCCTCCCTCCCTTTCTCCCTCCTAGTATATGCTAGTGAAATTGATAGTGATGTATTCATATACAAACATAACATTATCTACCCACAGAAACTCTTGACTTAGTGTGAAGTAATATACCTTGTCACTTCCTGGGGGAGGGGAGGTTGGCATCAGTCTCAGCTTACCAACTACAGTCATCTTGGGGTTGTTAATTTAACAGACCATCTGCTTCCCAGATATTTAGCCTCAAACCAATGACTTTTCCTATGAGGAAGCCCAAAAAATGACTTACATAAATGGATTAAAAAAGTATCAGTGCTGAATATTCCTCATAAAAAGAATTTAGGAAAAATTCAATGTTAAGATAAAATGATTATCAAAATGTAGAATGAAATTGGAGGGAGCTCATGTTCATAAATATTTTCCCTTAAACGTCTTAGCAATTGATTCTTGTTTTTTTGTTAATTTTACTATCAGTGATCTTAAAGATTTTTCAGGAATTTCTTTATTACTGGAGGCTGTGGAGTATCTTATCAATAACCCCTGTGTTACTGTTCTATGATAACATGCATTAACTTGATGGACGAGGGGCCATTACAGTCCATCACTGCAGTGATCCATGCGTAGAAGACTCCCTAAGTACATGTTGACACAATATTGCAGCAGTGATCCATGAATTAAATATGCTTTGGATCTAACTTATTACAAGTTTAATGGGAGAAATGCTCCAGTTCCACTGAAAAAATGCCCATTTTGACTGTGTGTTCAGTTCTTCCATAAACACATTTCCAGTGTCTCCAGTAATGAGTATTTTTTTTTCTGGCATCCCTACTTATTGTTATGTGACTTCATCAGCTTTCAAAATCCCATTTTATATTGACTATATTTGAAACTCCTTGAATGTCACAGAAAAGATCTATGGAATAATTGCACAATAGTATTCACATGAATGTAACTCCTTTGTAAATAAAAGAAAGGGCTATTTTATCCCTTTTAAGGGCTAGGCATAATAACTATTCAATAGACTTAAAATGAAAGAAAATTAAAATTTTATTTGGGTCATTATTCAGTCCATCCTTCATTATGAAACATACATAAAGTTATTGTCATGGCAGAGTGAGCACAGAAATGTGACAATATTCTCTGTTTTTTAGCATTTGCTCCTTTTATTCCATCATTTTTCTTTTATATATATTAAAATTTTCATAGTGCACATTATACAAGATAATAAGAATAGTGTCTCAAATATTTATAATAGAGTTGCAATGTGTGTTAGACTTAGAAATATTCTTTACTTTGCTGAACACATGCTGGGAATTGCTTCTAAAGAGAAAAGATGCTATTTATGAAGACAGAAAACTGAAGAAAAAGAAAGGGAATAGAGAATGAAGAAGATGTGAAGGAATAGCCCCCCAAATAATAGGATCGGATCTTCCTTTGAAATGGGAGGTGAGTTGAAGAGAATAGGGAGAACAGGAGACAGTGAGAAGGAATTTAGACAGAATTCAAATGTTCTCAATAACTTCACTTTGATCAGTAAACCAAGAATTGAGTTATTTTGGTATCAGGGTGTGTGCATAAGCAGGAACTGAAGAAAATGAACAACTTGAACTTTCTATTGTTAAGAGCTTTGTAGCCTTTTTCGACCAGAGCATCCATCCTCCAGTGCCCCTAAGTGGGCCATCACCCAGGACTGCCTTCTCTGCTCTTCTTCCAGGATGTCATTTTCCAACTCTGGAATTCTTCAAAAGGAAAGACAGACACAAGATTTCCCTTATTCTAATTTTAAAGCTGTTTCTCATTCCTATCTTTTTTCCTGTCCTTCTTTTCTTCACTTGGATAGTTTTTGTTTGTTTGGGTTTTTTGTTTTGTTTTGTTTTTGTACTAGAGATTGAACCCATGGGGCATTTTACTTGCAAGCTACACCCTCAGCCCTTTTTATTTTTTATATGGAAACAAGATCTCTCTAAGTTGCTGATGCTGGTCTTGAACCTGTGATCCTTCTATCTTAGCCTCCCAAGTACTAGGGTTACAGGCATGAACAACCACATCTGGTCCTTGGACAGAGTCTTAACATCCATTTCTGTCGTTCAAGGTGTAGAATGGACCAGGGATTCAACTGAACCTCTATCAACCTGTGAATTCCAGTGAGGATTCTGCTGTGGTAACTGATTGGGCAGGTCTGCCTTGCTTCCCTCACTGCTGAGTGTTGTAGAGAGTTGTAGGAGAGAATCAGAACTGTGATGTGCAAGTGAGCAGGGAGGTCTAAAAGTGGATTAGGAGAGCAAAGGTATTGATAGTGCTGGAACCATGGACCCTTGCTACTGTCAGCAGGGATAGTGAATTCCCACAGGTTAGGGTGGGAGACAAAGAGAGAGACTGAAGCTGGGAACAAAGAGAAAGCTTGGCAGGGCTAGTAAAAGAAAAAAAAATGTATAAAAGATTGAATCAATAAAAAAGCATCCTTTAAATGCTAACTACTTTCCAGGGACTGTGCAATGTGCTTTCACATACATTATTTCAATCATTCCTCACAACAACCCTATAAGATATACATGAGTGTCTCTGGTATAAAATTGTCAATTTAGGTAGCTTTAGTAACTGACACTTCAAAATTCAGTGGCTACTAAGACAAAATATGAGCAGACTTGATGGAGGATGGGATGGAAAAGCTCAGCAGTGAAAATAATAGGAGATAATCACTAAGGGAGAGGACAAGACAGCTAAGGGAAAAGGTGAAATAATACTAGATATGTAAAATACTGCATTAGCATTAATATATGCTTTACATATTAGATATACATGATAAATATGTGTATGTATATATACATATGTGTATATGTACATACATATATTTGTATGCTATATACATATATGTATGATATGTACACATTTTTATTGTTTGTATATATGTGTGTTATGTATATACATATATGTATACATATATACACGTGTGTGTGTGTATGAACTTTTTTTTTTGGTACTGGGGATTGAATCCAGAGGCATTCTGTCTCCTAGCTACACCCCCAACCTTTTTAAATTTTTTTATATTGAAATAGGGTCTTCCTTAAATTGCTCGAGACAGGTCTCAAACCTGCCATCCTCCTGTCTCACCCTCACAAGTACTGGGATTACAGGCATGTTCCATTACATCAGGCTTAAGACATATTTTTAAAAAGACCAAGCTACTTCCTCCTATGTATCTAAATATATATTCAAATTAATATTGCTAATGTACTCACAGATTGGTTATTAACTAAGTAGGCTTAAGTTTACCCTTGGTTTGACTAAACTTTAGGCAGAATTCTTCCTAATTGCAGGCTCTTACAGGCTCTTTTGTTAGAACATTTACATTAGAAAACTTTTAATTACAAATGCTTTATCTGTCCCTTTGAGATGTAAATCCTCTAGCCTAGTCAGTTTTCCATGCTGGGAATAGCTTTCTTGAGGACCTAGGAACCATTGTTTTGAAATGTAAAGGTCTTGGAAGACAGAGAGCCCCTATCTCAAGTCCCTGGGGGAGGAGGGTAGGAGCCTAACCTCCACCAATGCCAATTCATTGACCAACTTACCACTTTAAGTGCTTCAGAACTTTTCCACTAGTTCATCCTATCCCTTTAAACTCTCCATTTTTACTCCGAGGGAGTTGGGTGCATTTTCTCTCCCTTATTGTAATAGTCTTGAATAAAGTCTTCCTACCTGTTTAAGTTCATCAATTGCAATTTTTCTTAGATATTCCTAACTCTAGATAAGTGCCCATTTGTAAGACTGAATGTGCAGCATTTTTTGGTTATCAATACATAAATTTCAGCTGGGCATGGTGATTCATCCCTGTAACCCCAGTACTTGGGAGGCTGAGACAGAGGATCATAGATTCCAGGCCAGCCTCAGCAACTTACCTAGGCCTTGTTTCAAAATAAAATAGGGCATGGGGTATAGTTTGGAGATAGAATACCCTTGGGTTCAATCCCTAGTACCACAAACAACAAGAACAACAAAAACCAAAAACATAAATTTCAAATACTGGCTATAGATCTGCAATAATTTAAAGATAATCTTCTCGAGAGATAAAGAGAAGGTTCAAATGAACTTCAAGGTCAGTAAATCTTTTGATAATTGAAATTTAACCTTACATGAGGCAAAAAGAAGTACCATTGATTATGTAAAGAAGAAGCACTAGTTTAGAGGTGAAGTGTATTTTAAAGAGGAAAATAGCATTAGATGAAGTTTAATACTATACAGACACACACAGTATATAATCTAGTAGAACAGTTATGAATTCTACCTTGAACTAAATGCAGAAATATATTTTGTAATTATTTTCTTATGTCTGTTAATATAAAGTTGATAGAAAAATTCCAGAGTTCATTCCTGTAAAAATGATAATACAAGGAACAAGGTATGTAACATCTGTTTCTCTGAGAATCTACCTAGAAAAATAAATTAAATACAAATCCTTGAGGATTTGAGTTTCTTTACAAGTTGAAGTTTTCATGGCAAATGGGCTTTAACGAAAGCAGGGTTATATTTTTGGGCAAATTCCTATGACTGCTAGATTTAAGACATGAAGTGATCAAAATTGATAGAAACTGATTTTGATCATAAATCTTTGCTACAACAAAGAAAAATACCCTTTTCAAAATATCATAATGGTAACATACATTAATTTTTAAAACTTGGAAAATGAAAGCAAAAAATAAAAACCATGTATAATTCTATCTCTAATGGAAGAAATGGAAATATAGAAATAAAGCTATCATTGATATTTTGGGTATATGTTTATTATATAAAACCCTCATACTGTTTTGTGAGATGGAATAGACTGCTAAATATCAAACATCATCTCAACTCTAAAAACTACTTGTGTTTAGTTTTAGTTTAACTTTGTTTTTCAAGTTTTCTAAAAGTGTTCCATTCTTACCTTATGGAGTCAATCTTTTTTTAAAAAATCTCTTTTATTATTTGAATATACTTAGTAAACGTCTTTCAATCCTATCCATTATTGTATTTCTTAAAATGTGGGTTCTCCAGGTGGTTATTTTTGCTCACTCTCACACTGATTTGTTTCCCTATGTAGTTTGTGGTTTTTCTTGGGAATTTAGATTTAGCACGACCTCTCCTATGGTTGTTCAATCTGCTTTGAGTAATGGAGACCTATGTGGAGAAGCATTCTTTTCCTCTGCTGGGAAATATACATTTTATGTCACAAGGTTTCCATCTGGGTAGTGTAATTTCAGATCAGATATCAATACATGGTTTATGGTTGGGGTTTGATTTCTTGCACAAGTTTCTTTCTTCCACCCATGACTTTTTGTGAACAGTTTAGCTTCTTTGCTATTTTCCATAACCAGTGCATGGAGATTGCCTTATCCTTATTTCATGGATGAACAGCACATTGTGTTTCCTGGGCTTATGCAGAGAGCTCACAGCCAATTTTGCACTATATATGAGTCTGAGCTTCCATCTCTTGACTGAAGGTCTACATATTCCACCCTGCAAGGGTGTCTCAGCTGCAACACCCCATGCTCCTTTCAGCTTCAATTCTGTTTCTCTCAGTAATTTTGAGTTGTCTCTTTATTTCTTACTCCCAGAGACATTCCTTTGCTTTATATGGTTTTGCTTTTTTCAGAATTTTCATTTACTTGGAGCTGGCTGGGGATAGGTATAGAGTAGGGTATGGAGTGGACTTGCTACTATTTAGTGAAATCCAATATTTGACTAAAAACCGATTTAACCTCTGAAGAGTTCATCACATATATATCAGAAAGGATTGTTTTTGATAATTCAGTGAGATACTACAAGCAAAATTTTTATCACAGTGCTTAGTACATGGGCAGTATCCCAAAATATTTGTTGGTACTATCACCAGCTAAACTATTTAAAACTTTATATATAAATACATGGTATGTATATACCTACTGCTTAATTATTATGAACATATGTACCAATATATTATTCATAGCTAATGTTAAGTACATGAATATAAAATATGCACAAACATTTAAACACTTATGGAGACCTATGTGTCGGAAATTATTCTAAGAATTTTACAAATATTAACTCATTTATTCATCATAACAGCCCCATTAGGTGCAACCCTTATTCTCATTTTATAGAGGAGAAAACCGAGACAAGTGATCTTAAGGAACTTACCCAAAGTCACACAATCTGTGGAGAAGCCGTGTTTCAACACATGTGCTCTGGCTCCAGTCAGTCCTCATGTTACATTCAAGTTACACTCATGTTACACTGCTTCTTAATGTTTATCTAAACTATTTCTTTGATAGTTTAGTCTCCAGGGTCAATAAATTTATTTGGGAGTAGCATTGCAACGACAATACTCATGTGGAAGTAAACTCCTCGTGAATTGTAGGAGGTTGAGACAAGGGGAAGTTTTTAAAGGCAAAACAAGGAAGAATATGTAAGTTATTTTGCAACAATAATCCTTGGCTTCAAGGATCAATAGCAATCTTCATGTCAGTCCAAGACTAAATGGACAGATATTCTTGCAGAAATATCTAGTTTTTGGATGATTGTGGAGACCTTTGCATAAGATTGTGTTTCTGGCAGAGTCTTTTGTGATAGTTCTTGTGATCAGGCATTCGTGTATGACAGCCCTTCCTTCACACCTGCCTGGCTTTATTTGTTATTATTTTTTTGTTATGGTTTGACATTTTGACAACTTTCACAATCCATAATCTTAAAAACGTCCTCCCATAATATTTATACCGTAAGCATTGTTTTAGGATATAGATTAGATATCAGATGCTTCTGAAGCAATTCTTTGTGAAATAAAATCATGTAGTAGAAGCAGAAGAAAGCATGAGCTGTGTTTCTGTAATTGTAGCTATTCATGCACATAGATAAGGCTGAAGAAAGATCAAAGGGCTAAGAGTGGGTTTCTTGGGTGGAAAAAAAAGGTTGGAACAATCTCTTCGCAGAGGAGAATATAAAATAATACAAGAGGAGAAGTGTACGTCATTGGTTATTGTGCCAGTTATCAATTTATTGCAATTCATCTCCAAATCCACCTTTCAATGTATGCTCCGTGACTGTAGGATTCCTTTAAGCATTTCTCCTTTAAAATGAGCTCAGTGCTGAGCTTTCTCAGTAGAGGGCGCTGTAGGAGCGCTGCAGGAAGAAGGGTGCTCTCGCAGTTACCGGTAGAGCTTCGCCACAGCCACAGATCTGGAGTGAATATCTCCATGGAGACTTGCAGCCTCAGCCTGTTCTGAGGATACCTTTCCCATGGCCCTTTACAGGGAAGTCAGTGCCCCAAAGACCTTCTGGGGGCACAAACACCCTCGTTCCCTCTATAGGTTCAGTGTGGCTTCTCTGAGACCACATGTTCTCGCCTGCTGCTCTTTCCTCTGCAGTCCCACTTGCATGGTCTAAGTCCTGAGGATTCTCTCCTGACCAATTGCGGTTGGCCTGCTCCCCAGGCACTCTGGCGGCCTGCTGTGTGCTGACCCAATTTTGGAGATCAGCATTAACCTGGACAAACCAAAGAAATTTCCCACTGTTCAGTGGGCAACATTATACCTTCTCCAACAATGTCTGAACCCCAACCTCGGGGAGAGAGCCGCCTTCCAAGTTTATTCTTCTAGAGGTGTGTGTGTGTGTGTGTGTGTGTGTGTGTGTGTGTGTGTGTGACTGGGAATTGAACCCAGGGGCATTTTACCTCGGAGATATACCCCCAACCCTTTTTATTTTTTTTTGTTTTGAAACAGGATCTCAATTAGTTGCCCAGGGTGACCTCAAACTTGTGATCTCTCTGTCTCAGCCTCCCAAATACGGGGATTACAGACCTGTGAGTCCTAGGGTACCATACAGAAACTGTATATGTCATGATTATTTTTTTATCATAGGTTAATAACTCTTTTTAATTAAACTGCAGTAGTTTAACCCATTTTGTGGTTTCTTTTTTTTTTTTTTTTTGCGGTACTGGGGATTGAACTCAGGGGCATTCTACCTCCGAGCTATACTCCCAGCCCTTTTTTTTTTTTTTTTTATTCTTTATTTTGAAACCGGGTCTCACTAAGTTGCGGAGTGCCTCACTAGGTAGCTGAGGCTGGCCGCGAACCCGGTTCCTCCGGTCTCAGCCTCCCGAATGCTGGGATTACAAGCGTGCGCCACCACACTCGGCCCATTTTGTGGTTTCTATCTTTGGTTTGAGCCCAGACTTATCAGGTGGGGCACAAATTAAAATCAGAGAGATATACAACTACATATACGTTTGAATGCCTAAAATGTGTCTTTGTGTGTACACACACAGTCTACATACACCTGCCCCCAAATGTGATGACAATGTGGGGCACTTGGAACTCTCATTCACTGATGGTGAGAGTATAAAATATTAGTTTTACAGTTTCTTATAAAACTAAATATATATAGGTATATGTATACATACATATATATACACATATATATATGTGTATATATATATATAGTTTATATATATTGTGTACCTAGTTTATGGCCCATTAAGTTTACTCCAAAGAAAATCAAAACATATATGCATAGTAAGGTTCACATAGAAATTTTCTTAGAAACAATAGTAGTGCAAAGCTGAAAACAAACCAAATATCCATCAGAAAGTACATGGATAAACAGACTATAGCACATTCATATGATTGAATATTACTCAGGATAAAAGAAAAACCTACTTATATACAATAGGATGAATCTCAAAAATGTGCTGAGTAAAGAAAGCCTTAACAAAATGTTCATACTATCTAATTCCATTTTTTTTTTTTACATTCTAGAACAAGAAAATTAATCTTTCTTTGGTAGAAAAAATGAAAAATCTTGATTGTTCTTGTGAACAGTAGCAAACATTGATGGGGAAGGGGCATGAGGGAATTTCCTGAGTAATGGTACTATTCTACTTCTTGGTATCTTACATCAAAGTACTATGAGTGGGTCTTTAAAAATAAGGATTTAGGCCAGGCATGGTGGCACACACCTATAATCCCACTACTTAGGAGACTGAGGCAAGAGGATAACAAGTTCAAGGCCAGCCTCAGGAACTTGGTGAGACCTTGTTTCAAAATAAAAAGTGAAAAGGGAGGAAGCTGAGGGTGTCGTTTGGTAGTAGAGTAGTATTGAGTTCAGTCTCCAGTACCTCCCACTCAAAAAATTGTTAGGGTACACAGGCTATACTCTTGTCAAGATTAATTGAATGATACTCATACTTAATATCTGTGCATTTTATAGCAGGTGCATTTAACCTAAAAAAATTGTAAATGAAAAAATGTGTGTGTGTGTGTGTGTGTGTGTGTGTGTGTGTGTGTGTGTATGCTAAAATGTTTAGGTGGGGAGTATACAGATGTCTTTAGTTTGTTTTGGAAATGCATTAAAATATAGATAGATTGATGGATATATAGAGGGAAAATGGTTAAAGAGATATATACTGAAACAAGGGTAGGAAGCTGTAACTTATGGAATATATATATCTGAGCTACACCGCCAGCCCTATTTAATTTTTTACTTTGAAACAGGATGTCACTAAGTTGTAGAGGACCTCACGAGGTAGCTGAAGCTGGCCACACCAAAATATTTAATCTAAAGGAGATAATCAGTCTAGTCTTTAGAAATTCAAAAGTACTCACTCATGTTTTACTTAGCGTAAATGAAATATATTATTCACAAAGATCATAATCATACTGCTCAGAGCACATTACTAATTTGATTTCTCAAATACCAAGACACTGAGAAATAGATAACCTTTATAGGAAATATGATCATATCAGTATTCTTATAATGTTTACTTCTAATTTCAAATTATTCAAAATTCTAGCCCTCAAAGCGTGAATTTGTAAAGTCCTATGTCTACAATATTAAATTCAGTTGTTCTTTGGATCCAAAGATGTTCAAATTTCAGAGTCATAAAATGTGAGTTATAGCTGGGATTTACACAATTATTCTGTCTCTTATTTCTGAGATTCCCAAACATATCAGCAACACAAATAACTATTAGGTTTTATTTAATCATATTTATGACAATTCTAATTCATCCCCCAAAACACATTATCTTCATCTAAAACTTTTATGATTATACATGTAACTATGACATATAGAACATTATAATTTAACATTTCTGCTAAATAAATATTCTTACAGATTATTTCAAATGATTTCCCTCCACTGCATAAATCCCACAGCAAAGATTTTGTCATGAATATAGCTATACTTTATAATTAAAAATACCAATCAGCTGAAAGAGCATGATAAGTTTTCTTCCCCCAGAGACTTCTCCTATAAACTGGGGGACAACAGGGCTTTTAGTTCTCCTCTCTTGTAAAGAACTTTCAGTACTCTTATGGTAGAAATAGAAAGAGAATAGTGTTGAGTACTCATTACTGGTTACACACCAGATTATTTACTTCTGACAAATCAATCATAAACCAGGGGCTTGAGTTAAGTAGATTTTTATTTTTAGGCTTTTGCCTGATCTATGACCTGCCTGCTGGTTAAGAGGCTGTAATGAAGGCTATTTAGCTCACATTGCTTCAGGAAATAGGCTTAGCAGTCTATAAATTCTGTGCTTTGTCTTATTTGTACCATTCACACATACAACCTTTATTCTGTTCATCTACTTGGAGTCTAATTCAATTTAATGAAGAGTGTGCATTACTCACCCAACCATATCATGGGCTTGATTCAACTCTAACTATTGTAAGCTAATTGTGCTGTGTTGGATTTAAAACTGATAATGATGTGCAGTGACAGGTTTAACAAATTTTCGATTACCACATTCAATTACCTTCGGTGCATCCCACTTATCAGTGAGCCAAACACTTAATTCATTTAAGGTTTTGACAAAGAATATGGGACTAGATGATTCATTAAGGAGACTCCCAGGACAGTTCTTGCACTCTGGATGTTATTGAACAACTCTCTCTGTGTTGCTGTACGAGTTGATTTTAGAATCTAGTCGTGTTGTGGAAAATGTAGTGCTTTGTTTGCCACATCTTCTTATCTAGAGATAGATTATTCCACATGTTGAGATTGCATTCATGTATGTGTCAGCAAATTGGTAGTTGTGGCTTCTGAATTCATAAGTGAGAATGCAGTTATTTTCAAAGATCAGCAGTGAGTCAGTTATTATTTATTTTATTATTTATTTATTTATTGTAACTGGAGATGGAATCCAGGGGCATTCTACCTCTTAACTACATCTCCAGCACTATTTTACTTTTTATTTTGAAACAGAGTCTTGCTAAATTGCTGAGGCTGGCCTCGAAACTGTGGTCCTCCTGTTTTGCCTCCCAAATACAGGGACTGCAGGTGTGCACCACCATGCCCAGCTTATTATTTACTATATAATTAAGTCATTTCTAAACCTACATTAATTAATGATATTTTATTGAGAGAGCAATGATTATAAAAATAAGGCAAAACTCACCTTATTTCAGTTATATGTCAGTAACTCTCCATAACTAAGGTGTTAGGAAAAATAACATAGTATTTTACCCAATGAGCCAATGAAGCACAAAAGAATATTTAGCAAAAGATCATTTTAAAATATGTCCACGAATAAAGACAAGTTCATCTTGTTCCTCAAATCTAAAGGTTGATGAGGATCCAGAAGAAGATTCCTAAGCTAGCCAGGAAGACCCAAAAGCCAAACAACAGTGGTTGGTGACTGTTTCTTTGATACAAGTTAACATGTATATTGAAAAGAGGCTCATTAACATTTACAAAATAGGATATAAATGTGTCTACAATTGTTAAATGTCTTCTTTTAACCTTCTTTGTCAGGAAGGAGGTATTTGAGTAAGACTGATATTCATCATTGTGGTCACTGTGACATGTTACTGTAGAGTTGAAGGATTCACCTCTCAGGCTTCATGTAGGACACCTCCTTTTTAATTGGATTTTTGTATCCAGCATGGCAATGATAAAAGTGCTGCATAAGAGATCTCCAAGCCTCTTTGTATACATATTTGCTAAAAGACAATTTTATAAATGAATCTTTTCAATATTGACCAGGGAGTAATGATTTACAAGAAACTAGAAAGGACTGGTGTGTTCTAAAGAAACATATAATGGATATTGTGATTTCTATCATGATTCGTGATGCATATTTTACTAAGTTGCATACTAGTTTGTTCTGAGATTGTTCTCTTTCACAGGTCTATCCGTACCCTAGCCCAGACTTTACTCATATGCATGCTTGATGTATTTGTAGTCTCCCAAAAAGAATATGATTCAAAAGTAATGCTCTACTTTAGAGATTATACTTTAACTTGAATGTAAGATCTTGTTCTGACCCAGAATTTTTTATGGTAGATGAAAGATTGTTGTCATGCTGTTGTGACTGCTCCAGCTCTCTCATCCCAGTGCTAGCTGCTGTACCTGTTGATTTTCAATAGCCATAGGTGCCCATTTTGACTAAGTGAAACGGGTATAAAGGCCTCCATGCCCGAAGGTGAGCCCATATCTGTGGTTCAACTCCTACTCTATCACTTGTCTCCAGGATAGACCACATCTGGTTAGCTTTCTTCTGTTGCCCTATCTTTTTTGCCTTCTCCATTCTCCTGAGTATTCCTCTAATAAATCACTTTTACAAGAATCCCCATTTTATGCTCTGCTTCTACGAAACACAACCTGTAAAATTCCAGATACGATGTACAGTTTAAGGATTAATTATTCAGGTAAAATTCATAGCAACCCATGCGTACTGATGATTTTTGCATTTGATAGTCATAACAGTGTTAGACATCATTTTCCATATCCCTCTGGAAATCTGTATTCTATAAATGCTATTAAAATCATTCCTTGAGAAGGGCATGGACATGTGTCTAAACTGTATTCTGAATATTTAGATTTAAAATGGTGATCTGAGGAATCTTCATATATAATAATCCATCTTCTGATCACTGGAGACTGCAGGCAATAGTGAAAAAATAGAGGTTAGAGACACTGAAATTTAGTCATTATTTTGTGGTTTTCTCAATGTAATCTTCAGATTAGTCATAAAAATTATTTTTTAATATATTTTATGATATTTATTGCAAAAACAAAAAGATATACAGCACAATGGTTTTTTAAATGATTAATAGAAGATTTATTTAAGCAAGAATACATGTAATCACCACTGCCAGACTTAAAGGGATATATTAAATGTTCGGTCCAATTTTCTTTCCTGGATATGTTTTTCCTTCTTCTCTCTCTCAGTTTTTAAAATATAATACCAGAAGATGAGAGGTCCAAATCCAACCAAAGCTCTTAAGAGTGAGTTCTTGGGAGTGGGTCTGAAATTTGGATAGATATTTGCTGTTCTTGTATAGGTCCAACGAATCAAGGCAGGATCTTCGATCAGCCCTTGGTGGCTCGGGTCGTTGTACTGAAGCAGGTACTCCTGTTTAAGCCGGGCTCTTATGGCCAACCTCTCGGCTTGCACCCTCCGGTCTTCCAGAGATATGTTGTATTCGGATGGTTCGAGTGTGTTTTGTACATATCTATGGAAATGGTTATTATAGTCAAGAAAAATCAACATGTCCATCACTTCACATGACCACCCCTTCCCCTTTTCTTGTGGCAAGAGCACTACAAATCTTGGTCAAAATTCTGAACAAAATATAATTTTAACTATAATCATCCTGATGCACATTCAATCTCTAGCCTTTATCTGCAACTTATGGCCTTTGACTGATGCCATTTTGTTTCCTGTCCTTTTAGTTAGCATATACTATGCACTGACCTTGAATGTGGCATGAATGCAATGGCATTTAAATATTCACTCATCTGATTATTTTGACAACCCTTATGGACTTGATTATCTTCATCAAAGAGGCAATAAAACTGAGAATCAGAGTCTGTAAATACTTTCCTTAGCATCACAAGTTTTGTAATAATAATTAATATATAGATTTCTTAAATTCTTTAGCTTAGGCTTCCATCTCCTATAATTTCTTACCTCTCTGTGCATTCTAAATCTTCTAAGAGGACAATCACCTAATGGTGATGTTGAAAGAGGCATTGGTTTAAGTGGGAGAACAGATGGGAGTAGTAATTGGCTTTCTTTCACTAGTCCTTATTTTCTGTTGTACATTTTGCTTTTCTACTGAATGAACTATTTTTCACTTAAAAGGAGTAAATTTTGCAAAATTTTTATTATTAGTTGTATTCTATTGCTGACATTATAAATTACCACAAAAAGAGTGCTTAAGACAATACAAGTTTACTACCTACAGCTTTGTAGGTTAGAAGTCTGATACAGGTATCATTGGGAATAAATTCAGAATGTCAGCAGAGCTAGGATTTTCTGTAGAACATCTAGAAGAGACTGTTTCTTTGCCTTCTCTAGCTTCAGGAGGCCACACACACTCCTGAAGCCTCCCTTCCTCCATGTTCAAAGGCAATAAGACACATCTCTTGAACTTTCTTTTCATTCTCTTCCTCTGACCACAGCCAGGGAAAGATTCTTTGTTTTAAGGGCTTATGTAATTAGCTTGATTATCCCCAGATAATACAGGGTAATCTCCCATCTGAAAGTCCTTGACCTTAATGACATTTGTGCAGTCCCATTTGTCCTATGTGGTAACATGGCCCCAGGTTTCAAGGAGTAGAAAAGTCATCTTCAGGTGGAGGACATTATTGTGTGGTAGAGATGAAGGTAAAGTTGAGTTTTTATCAGCATAGGCTTTAACAAAATAATGAGGATATTGTGTGTGTGTGTGTGTGTGTGTGTGTGTGTGTGTGTGTGTGTACTGGGGATGAACACAAGGGCATTCTACCTCTGAGATATACCTCCAGTCCTATTATTTTATTTTTTGTTTTGAAACAAGGTCTTGATGAAAGGTTGATGAAAACCTTTCTAAGTTGCTGAGGCTGGTCTTGAACCTACAATCCTTCTGTCTCAACCTCACAAATACTGAGATTACATCGGAGCACCATCATGCCTGACTAGGATACCAAATTTTTTTTTTTTTTTTTTTTTTGCGGTACTGGGGATTGAACTCAGGGGCATTCTACCTCCGAGCTACACCCCCAGCCCTATTTTTTCTTCTTTATTTTGAAACCGAGTCTCACTAAGTTGCGGAGTGCCTCACTAGGTAGCTGAGGCTGGCCGCGAACCCGGATCCTCTGGTCTCAGCCTCCCGAATGCTGGGATTACAAGCGTGCGCCACCACGCCCGGCTTAGGATACCAAATTTTGAGAAGGATATTTTTCTCTTTTAATTCGTTCATTGGGTTTTCTATTCTGCTTCCACATATTTCTGGCAGATACTGGGAATAATAATTATAACAAACTGAGGCTTGTTTACAATGGTGACAAACAGAATGATCTTACATCCTTCCCTGGACAGAATATTTTAAGAAAATAAAGCCTACCTAGGAGTGGCGGTGCATGCCCACAATCTTAGTACTTGGGAAGAGGAGACAGGAGATCTCAGGTTTGAGGTGACCACATGGTAATTTAGTGAGACTGTTTCATGATAAAATATAAAATAGAGATAGAGCTGGGGGTGTAGCTCAGAGGTCAAATGACTCTGAGTTTAATCCCAGAACCACAAGAAAAAATGAAGAAGGAAGGAAGGGAGGGAGGGAGGGGCAAGCTCAAAGGAAAAACAAGTGGAACAGTATGTGAGTAGACTTTTTGATCCAATAGTACTGACCATGACTACATATAGCAATTATAAGTGCACTCAGCAACTATAACAACTATAAGTGCACTCAGTATCTGGAATCTCATCATTAGACAAGTTTAACTTTACATATAAATCATATTCCTTGATCTCTTCTATATGGCCTCATTCTTTGCTGCAAAAACCTCTGAAGCCTTCTGTTTCCCACCAAGGGCTCTACTTGCTTCCATTCCACTTTATTTTGTAGATGTAAAAATTGTAAATTATTTTGTATCTCTCTGGTCTCTTTATTATTTGCTCTGCTTTCCTGCAAGGCTATTTTGACCTGAATATACCCCCCTCTAAGTCTCTGACTTTAACTCAGTTAATTATAGCTATTTATTCTTTTTCCTTATTCAGTTCCAAGAGTTTATCTAATCAGATTTACAAATTACCTTTTCCTGCAGGAGTTTCTGAAATTTTTTTCTTGAACTAATTTTTTCAATGAAAAGCACTAATTGTGATACACATCATGCACCCATCACTTATCTTAAATACAGAGCTCCATTGTGTGATGATTTTGATATTTTAAAAAATTATTTTCTCTCTAAACAGTATAATAGACTCTTTCTCAGTTATGCCTTAATTTAGCACAAATTAACCATTGTTTCCTAATTTGTCTAATCTTGGTTAAGGTGTCAATCTAAAAAAAAAAAAAAAAGACCAATCAGAGAGAGAGACAGATTCCTTAAAAAAAACAATGCTATTTATTTGGGACTAGCAGAGCATTGCAAAAGAATTAGCAAAGCATTGCAATGGGAATATGCCTGGAATAGTAAACAGTGGGCATAATTGAAGGATGGAGGCTAGGGGAAGTCTTGAAAGACACAAAGATGATTCCATCAGGTTTCTCTAACAGTAATCTTTGGTCACAATGATTAATGACAAGAATGGCATCAGGCTAAGGTTGAACAGGCAGTTGCTAGGCAGAGGTCCTTGTGGAAACACTTTTTGTATAAGGTTGCCATGGGTTTTGTGCAAGCTTGTGGGCCTGGCAGAGTCTCTTGTGATAGTCACTACCAGTCAATTAAGCATACGAACCCTTCCTTCATAACCTCCAGCTTTGACATAAGCAACTCCATTTTTGTTTTGACAACTTTCACATCTCTTTTATGCAGGTAATCCTGTTAATTGTGTAAAAGGTCTTTTGTTTCTTTCAAAATCAAAGCTATTCATCACAAACTTTTTGCTTTACATTTTTTTTTGAAATAGTATTAATTTTCGGCAGACAAGTTTGTGTATGTTTGTACATGTGAGACCGTCTTCTTTTGTAGCTAATAATTTCCTTTGGCAATCTAAGGGTGTTAATAGTCAGAATTTTCTTTAAGTCTCTCCAGAAAAAAATCTCTTCATTTGCAGTTTTCAGAGATCCTTCTGGAGCTTAGCTCATTATATCAGAGACAGTGTCTTCTAAGCCTATATTTGGATATTTAAAATTTGTGATTGTTTTTCTTTTGACTGCTGCTATTTTTCACCATAATACAAATACGTGAAAAGGAAATCTTGGACAATTTGCTAAGATGATGTCCTGAATCCTCAAGAAATTAAAATATTATTGTCCCAAAAGTATTCTTAATGATATTTAAAAATGCATGTGCTTGGAAAAATTTTAATATACACCTGAATCATATTCTCAAGTGCATTTTATATGAAAACACTCCAGTTAATATTTAGCAAAATTAATAATAATAATAAAAATAAAACAGTAGTTTTGATATGTAGAATCCTAAGGTGGGCTTGATGTGATCCTTGAATGCAGGTAAAAACTGCAAGTATAATGGGACAATCTCATGATTAAGTTCCCTTAAGTGGCAAAAGTGAAGACATTTAGGAGCTGTATTTAAGAACTATTATCAGCTGGTTTTAACTGGGATGACCTAATGAGTTGAGAGCTCTTTCTTCAAGGATTTGGAACAGAGATGGACGAACTCAAGGAACGAGAAGCAGCAGAAGCTGTTCCTGTTGGCTTTGAAGAAGCAGACCACCATGTCATGGGAGGGCCATGTGGAAGTAAGCTTCTCATCTCCCAAGTGTAAGCAACTAAATTCTGCCAACAACTGATGAACTGGGAAGAGGACCTGGGCCGCAGATGAGATTGAAGTTCCTGCTCACACCTTGATTTTCTCAGGGCAGATCCTGAGTAGAGGAGATAGGTAACCTATGTCCAGACTACCGACATCTGGGACTGGGACACAAGAAAGCTGTATTACACAGACCCAATAGAGTTGCTAACATTTATTTAGCTCTTTCTGTGTGCCAAGCTCTCTGGTATAGATGTTACATAGATAATTTAATAGTCATAGCAGCTCCATGAAGCAGAATGTTTTATTTTATTTTATTTTTTAATTTTACAGATGAGACCATTAAACCTTAGAGAATTTAAAACACTCCATACAGGTCACAGAGCTGGGTTATGAAAGAATTAGATGTAAACCTAGGCTTTAATCATTTCCCTAGACTATATTCTTTAATGCAAAATAGTCTACAGAATAATGCAAGTCAATTTTGTTCTGATTATCACCTGTTCAAATACTGTCTTTTTCTGTGCAGATCTACCAAAAATGTGGCAAAATGCTAAAGAATAAACAAGCTTTGAAGAAATTCATTTTTCCCGGATGATTTTTCAAAAAGACCTTCACATAAGTGCTTTACCAATTATAGAAGAAAATCTTCTGAAAATAAATCCTGTTTAAAAAGTTATTTAATTGCCATTTTACCTAGAAGAAGAATAATCTATTTCCATCTATCAGGTAGTAATGAGAAGTCATTATCTTGCACTCTTCTTTAATTAACATCAATCCTGATTAGTCAGAATAAATTAGGCTCTTTGTCTTTTTCCTTAGTTGTGATTCTTCTGGTATAGGAGCCATTTAATTATGTGTTATCATGTGTTATCACTTACAAAAGATGTCGGCATAATTATATTACCATATTTCAAATTTTACTTTTAAGCACATTTCCACGTTAAAATGTAAGGTTTTTGTTTCCATTTTTTCTTAAAATGTGGGAAAGAAGTGATGTTCTATGAAATAATTTCTTCATGTTGAAAACAGAATTTACAAGGTTTAATAAAGCTTAGGGATTTTAATAGCTATTATTTATCATAATATACACTGAATAGAATAGTAAACATATCAGAGGTACTAATTGATTGTTACTACAGCCTGGGGAGCATGATAAAGAAGCACATAGATTCATTCTGCCTAAAACATGGACTAAAATTTTGAAAATTTAAATTGATAGTTGAGCCAGGCATGGTGATGATGCATGCCTGTAATCCCAATACTTGGGAGGCTGAGATAGAAAGATCACAGGTTCAAAGACAGCCTCAGCAACTTAGTGAAGCCCTCGGTGACTTAATGAGGCCCTGTTTCAAATAAAAAATAAAATAGGGCTGGGGTGTATCTCAGAGGTAGAACACCCCTGGACTCAGTTTCTAGTATCACAAGAAGAAACAGAAGAAAAAACAAAAACAAAAGCATAAAAAATAAATTTGTAGTGGATTATTATTATGTAATGGATTACATTGTTATGTAATGGATTATGATCACTTTATTTCCCTCTCTTTTGTAGGGTTTATGTATGCATTAAGATAGCCACTACTTTATTTGCTTTATTATCAAAACTATCCCCCTTACTTTGGTGAATAAAAAATAAGTGATATAAGCACAAAGTTATTTACTTACTCATGATTTATTTATTTATTTATTTATTTATTTATTTATTTATTTATTTATTTATTTATACTGAGGATTGATTGAATCCAGGGAATTTTACCTCTGAGCTACTAACCCAGCCCTTTTTATTCTTTTCTTTTGAAACAGGGTCTCACTAAGTTGCTGAGAGTCTCAATATGTTGCTGAGGCTGTCCTCAAACCTGCAATTCTTCTGTCTCGGCCTCCCAAATACTGGGATTACAGGCATATGCTACCTACCACACCTGGCTAAGTTTATTTATTTTCTGATGGCATGGAAATGGGCATACAGGTCCTGCATTATGTTAGTAATTGTCCCTGAGATGGAAATAATTATTGGCTGCCACCCAGATAAGTTAGGAGGACAACATGGAAGCATTATGTCCCTCCAACTCCATTGCTATTTCCCGGGTTCCTGTTGAGTCAGGTAATGTGTCAATTTGAACAAAAATGAGAACTTGAATGCTTTCTGAACTTGTTTGGGAGGAAAACTTTATTCTGTAGTATAGCTAGAAAAATCTTTTTGGATCAGAGTTCCTAGAGCAAGAGTCACTTCCAGACCTGTAAGGTGAATGTCAGGGTGAAAACAAAGGGTGATTTGCTGTCCTGGACACATTTATAAACTATATATCTTAGTATGGCTGCAGCCTTCTTTCTGAACTTTATTTCTTTTTTCATTCTCATCAGTTCAGCATCTCTACAGTGACTTATTACTCTAAATCCTTCACATTCATTTTTTTTGTAACTATAGAAATAGACCTGAAATTATTTTTCTCTAAGAATTTTAGGTTGTTGCTCTTTTCTGTGGCATTTATGTGGTATTTTTAAGGTTAACTGATCATGTTTGAAACATAAATGAAAACAACAGAATAGTCTTCATCTTTCTTGAGCTAGCAATGTTACAGATCATAGACTTTGCCCAGGAGAAACTAGGCCTTTATTTGCAACTAAAATGATTTTTGTCAGAATTGTTTGCTCTGTTTCCATTATTTGACATAGCTATCTGACAAAAACTTGTTTGAATAAAGCACCATTATAAAAGACAGAGAAACTTTAAGTGTAGAGTTTCTTGTGCTGTAATTTATTAGAGATGATTTAGAAATAAAATTAGAGAGAGGAATGGGATGAATACCTTTGTGAATTTGCATTCTTCTATTAGTTCTTAGTTTTTCTGTAAATGTAGGAGAGAAAAAAATCAACATTATTGTAAAAATTTGAATACCAGAAACAAAAACCATGTAATTAAAGACAAGTCTTTTGTGCAGTATCAATTGTTTTTATCTTTGATAAAATATTGTTATAACTTCTTGGAATTTAGAAATTCACTCCTATTAAATACAACCAAGATTTGTTGAGCACATGCCTTGTGCTTTGTATACTAGGTGATCACAATTCAAGGGGACAAAAGAAGTAATATGTGGCACACATATTTTAAAGTTTTGTAGAATAATTTTAGAGCTAGTAATAGGAGACCCAAGAGGAAATTTCAGTTATTGAAGCAATAGTTTCCAAACAAATAAGACAAGTTCCTGCAAGATTGGGAGATGCCTCTGTGCCTTGCATGGTGCCTAGCCCAGCTTTAATACTCAATTTTTCATTTGAAATAGCTTATTTAAAAGGCCAAGATTTTTTCTTCTCATCTTTAGATCCCTAGCCCCTAATATAACACCGAAAACATCAATTAATAATAAATATTTGATTCCAAATGGGTAAACTTGTTGTGTCTTTAAAATTTCATTCTAATTTTGAGTATAATGTGTTATTATTCAGCCTTATCTTGCATCTTTCTAAAATTACAAGGTGTGGTAAGAAATGTCCAGGTGGCAGGAATTAGAAAACATGTGTTAATCTTAGAATGAGAGACTGCTAATGAAGAAATCTTTATGTGTTCATAAATCAGAGCTTTATAAAAGTGTTGTCTGAACACCATCTGCATTGGAATAACTTGCATTGCTGGTTAAAATGAAGACACCCAGGCCCACTCCAGGAACACTGAATCAGAATAGCTGGGGGTAAGGCTCAGAAACTAATTACCTTTCAATCACTACAAATGTACAACCTCAGGTCCTACTCTCAAGCTGCTAATCAGAATCTACATTAAAAGGATCTTATCTTTGTTTGTGTAAATACTTTTATTGGTGCATTGTAATTATAAATCATAGTGAGGTTCAAAGTGATAAAAGCATACCTTCACACAGCGTTGTGTGTGTTTCCCTCTGGGTCTCTTTCTGCAACCCACCCCTCCCTGTACAGTTAGTGAGATTCATAGTGTTATCTTCATGTATGGGCCTAGCATTATTTGAACTGTTTCCTTCATCAAGTCTCCCTTATTCCTTTCCCTTCTCCAATTCTTTCCACTGTTCTACTGGTTCCTCTCTTCATTTGTCTGAAGTTACTTTTCTTTCCTAATTTCTCTTTAGCTTCTGTATATAAGAGAAAACATATGACCTTGGACTTTCGGATTTGGCTGATCTTACTTATCATAATATTCTCTAGTTCCATTAATTTTCCTGCAAGATATATAATTTTGTTCATTATGGCAGAGTAAAATTCCATTGTGTGTATAACAAAAATGGGGTATATACACACAACAGAATTTTACTCAGCCAGAATCTGCGTTTTAACAAGGTCTTTCAGAGTTTGGGAATCACTATTCTGATGTTTTTGAACTACTATTTTAAATTATAGATTGGCTCACATACAAAAGGACACATTCCCATTCTTATTGCTTGCTGAAATGGGCATTGAGGGTAGGGGAATACTTATTTGTGAACCCTCTTCTCATGAGCATGAGATTATACTCTAATAATTTTTCTAAGTAGGCTACGGGCACCAATTCAGCAAAAAAGGTGCCTTTCCATCTTTTTACCTCCAACATCCAGTACATGTACAGAGTAAGGACTTAATTAATGTTGAATGAATAACTGGAAACTATTCTCAGATTAGGGAGGCACATACTTCAAAAATGGGAGAAAAATAAAATGATTTTTTATGAGATGAATGACTACAATTCTGGTTTTTATCTTATTCCCATTTGATGTATAACTTGGCTACAATGGGAATATAATGGATTTAACCACATCACTGTCAACTTTTCCAGGCTTGGACATAGCAAACTAGCTAACGGATTTCTGATCTCACTCTTACATTTAGCCAGATTTCTTTTCTGTGCCCCTTAGATCATAATTCCCAAACCCTTATTTCTGTGACCATTTCAGAAACCATGAACATGTGGGAAGCAGAGTCTAGGTTAGTAAGTGGGCACAGGCTGGGAGGAGTCAACAATTCTCTGCTTTTAAAGGTATTTTTCCTTAATTTTCACCTCAAGGCCATGGTCCAGATAATTATCAGACAGTTTAATCCTGGATAACTTTTTGTCATATATTACTTTGTAACTACATCTATCAATTGATCTTTCCAATGTTCTTGTTTATATTGTGTTACATATTATATAATATGTATCACCCAAGATAAATTATGCATATCTGAAAAATAAATAGTCATTTTTCATTATTTGCTGGAATCATGTTCTGTATATTTAACACAAACACTGAATTACTGAATACTGAACCATTAACTCTTAGGGGAAATGTAGGGTTAGATTTCTGTTAGCCTTTGTTTCTCCTTTTTCTCAACTGATCAATATATAACTTTGTTTTATGTGTCTTTCTGCTTCAAGACACCTTTTAAAATATATGTTCTTTATTTACTAACATTGAATTCACAGCCAACAGCACTAAAAGTCATGCCTGAATGGAGCTTATCTAAGGTACTGTTTCTGTAAGGTAGGTTAAAGCCTTCTTGTGTTAGGATCACTAGAAAGTACTTCAGCACTACACCTGGGAGTCATTTTTAACAGCAAAATCACCAACAAAAATTTGGAAAGTTTCAAAAATTTGAAAAACATGCCACTGAATAAACCTCTAAAAGAACACTTGTTTGTACTATGAGAACCGAAATAAGAAGGCAAAGCTCTCCTTCAGCTGGGCATGTACCTGTTGGGTAGCTCCAATGTTTTGCTATGTTGCACATTCTAGGAAATTGCAATGAGCACAGAAGTGGCAGATTAATTGTGTAGTTTCAGTAAATTTTAGTGAGTAAGTGAATAAAAAAAGTGGACTCTGCCAGTAATAAAAATTGACTATGCTATGTTTAGGCGCTCTGGGACTTTCCTTAGTGTTTACTATAGTATCTGCACAGAGTTATATATTGATTTCATCAAGTGGTCCATTGTTTATCTGGGTGGAAATGTCTTCAAAATAAGCCTAATAGTTGATAAGTCAAGATTAGACAATACAAACTGGATGTGGTGGTGCATAGCTGTAATCCTAGTACTTGGTTAGCTGGAACCCAGGAGGACCACAGGTTACAGGTCAGTCTCAGCAACTTAGTGAGACTCTGTTTCAAAATAAAAATAAAATAAAACAGGCTGAGGGTGTAACTCAGAAGTAGAATGCCCCTAGGTAAAAAAAAAATAAGTGATACAAGTTTATATATAAAGTGGTATGTAAAAACACAAAATTCTCATCCATGCTCCAAGTAAATACAGCTAAAATTTGTTGTGCTCTAACATACCTTTGTACTGTATGAGAACTTTGTATGTGCTAGCTCCTTTATGGGGGGCTCACAATGGTAAACTCATATACTATATATACTTAATATTAAGTTTAAACTTCTAGTAATACCAAATTAGAATAAAAAATTTTTGTTTTTATTGAATTAGAATTTTCAATCAGTGGTTACTCATATATATAATTAAAATATTTCAGATAGCTTTGTTAATTTTCATGTTATAAACTTTAATGTTATTTTCCATATGTTTTAAAGCTTTGCAATTTTGTGCATATCACATCAGGTTTATATTTTTGATAATGATTTTCTTTTATTTGTAATAATTAGTGTTTAAAATAAGGGACAGATGTTTTAAAAGTAAATGTAAAATTAAGCTCTTGTGGGCAATCAGAATCTCAAGTCCTTTAGCAAGTATTTTAAATTTCTGAAGAAACTGGATTTAAAGCAATTTGGAGTAACAGGACTTGAGAAGTCTATGACATCTTATCTTTTCCAAAGTTGATCACAACATCATCTGCAAATGAGTCCTTACAACCCTTCCACCAAGAGGTAGAGTTTATTTTTCTTCCTACTTGAATTTTGGCCCCATGACTGGTTAGTCCAGTGGAATATACAGGGCCAACACTGTGCCAGTAATGGACACAGCCCTTAGCTGGCCTGGAAGAGTCTGTTTCCTGGCTATTTTAAGGCAACCACCATTTATTAGGTGCAAGTACTTAAGCCTGAGCCTAAGCCCATGTGCAGAGATCCAGGAGGATGGGAGGCTATGTTACAGATATGCAGGGAAAACAAAGGTGACAGACATAGGAATGGAGAGGTCATCTTGGAAGGTGATCTTCCAGCACCCACCGAATCCAGCTGATCACAGATGGAAGAGGGAAGAATCACCACAGGAGCTCTTCTTGACCTCCTGAAATGTACAAGTGTGAGCCAAATAAAATATTCAATGGTTTCATGCCATTTCATTTTGAGGTCGTTTTTAACCTAGTAATCAATAATCAGAACAGATTTGACAATGTACCTGCTCTGCTAAAAAAGTCTTTATTGTTTTAAAAGAGTTGACTAGCCAATGAGAGCTTGTTTCCCCACTGGATTCATTTCAGCTTTATCCTTTTGTTACTCTTTCTCTGGAATATCCGGAGACTGAATTTATATCCCACGTCTATCATTTATTAACCACGTGACTGGATAACTTACTCAATATATATCCCAAAGCCTTACTTACCTCACCAATCAAATAGGCTTACAGAGTGAACTTAATTTTTTAATGAAGGAAAAACATTACCTGCTATCAATTAGGATCATTATTTCATTATTCTTTTAAATATGGTAATTTATTTTCCTGGCAAGAATGAATGAAATTATATTGCTTCTTGGTTTAAAGTAACTGTTCTGAGACAAGAGGGTAACAGATTCAAAGCCAGCTTCAGCAACTTAGTGAGACCCTGTTTCCAAATAAAATAAAATAGGGTTGTAGCTTGGAGGCAGCGTGTCTCTGGGTTCAATCCTGGTAACACAAAAATAAATAAACAACCATCAAACAAATAAATAAATAAAGTAAGTGCTGGAATTTTGACTTTTATACTAGTGTGTATCAGTATTGATGACAGCAGTGGTTAAATACATATGATAGAAAGAGAGAAGGGTAGGGAGAAAGAGAAAAAAGAGACTAAGAAAGAAACAGAAACAGAAAGCTTTTTGTTTGGTTTACAAAACATGTTACTTAATCACTGGTTTCTACATTTTTTATTAAATTTTATGTACTTTAGAATATATATCTGTTGCACATTTTCTGAAATATGAGGTATTAATATATATCTATATTTCTATATGGTCATAAATTGTGATTTAACAAATTTTACAATATTTTTCTTGTACATAAAGCCTAAATTGCTTTTTTGTGCTTTTAAACAATTTCTTACCTGTTAAAGACAATGGGGTTTATAATTGTGATCATTCTCAGTATCAGCCTCCAGATCAAACCTATTTGAAGTATACTTTTCTCCTTTCATTCTTGACAATTTTGTCTCTCAATCTCTTCCCTCCTTCCCTCTCTCCCTCCCTCCTTACTCTTTCTTCTCTCTCCTCTCTTCTCTCCTCTCCTCTCCACACACACACACACACACACACACACACACACACACACACACATTTACGTTTGACTTTTTCATTATGGGCCTCTGGATTAAGAATACTATTCTCAATAGTTTTCTGAGATTGAGTTCCTCTTATTTTGTTCCCTTATGACCATTTGTCTGCCTAACTGAGCTATAATACAATATGACAGGGTTCAGCATTATTGGCAGTCTTTGTTTTAGTGAAGCCTAAAACTGGAACCTCATAAAATTTTCAGATCAGGATAAACATGTAGAGTTGATATGAACAGAATAAGATTAGCAACTTATTTGAAAATCTGTGATTTGTCTTATTTCCAAGCTATATGTGGAGCTCTCTTTTATGCCCATAAAATCGTAATTTTCTCTGGCATCTGCCATCATGTTTCACCACACCATGCTAATTTATCCTGCTATATAAGTTTTAAAATTCAGGAAGCTTAAATAAGCTCTAGAAGTTCTATTAATCACTCTTTTCTTTAAAAAAAAAAAAAGTGAAACACAGAATACATTTTGCTTTACTTACAGTATTGGCTCCATGCAAATCAAATTTATGTGAAATATTATTGCATCAAAAGGGTGTAATGTGCATTTTTTGCATGGTACTAAATTTATCTTCAGGAAACAGAGACAAGTGAAATAGCGGATCACCTCTAATCCAAACTTGCCAAATAATCTGTCATCACATTCACACTTCTGTGAGTTAAAATTATGTTTTTGAGCCCAATTATTTATACTATAAGTTGTACATATAGTCTATGTTCTACTAATTTTGAAAAGTTTCATTTTATTCATGAGCTCATAATAAGGCAAAAAGTTTTCACTACATGTATAAATGAGAAACATTCACTGTCCAGTCTGGCTGGTGAAAGCCTGGTCTAACCCTACCTAGAGGTACCCGGGTTCAAATCTTGCTGTACTCCTGGGTTCAAATCTTGCTGTACTCCTAAATTATCAAGCAAGGCCAAGATAGAATGGACAGTGCCCATCAAAGAGAGGGCTATAAAGAAACCTAAGATATAACACTTCCCTTCATGAAGTTTTGGGCTATACCTGTGATCAATGGGTATTGAGAATATGAAAGCATAAACTTTTCTACTCTTGCCAGAGCATAGAGTATGTAAATTGAAATGGGATATACTAAGGGACATAAAATACCTGTTTTTAGTTGAAGAGAATCTATGTAACCAGGTTCAGTTCAAAATCTGTGAATATTGCAGAATGAGACACTTTAGAATAGAAGCAAAGGAAAAATTATCCAAAAAAGAACTAGAGATGCCAAGGTGTATCCAAAAGAACTTCCTTGTTCTCAAATATCAGTAAGGCCAGAGCATGCATGTTTAAAGGGAGAAGGAACTTCGGAGTTTTCAAAATCAACTCCTTTTTTTGTTGAGGAGGTCAATTGCTTAGGAACCTAGGTGGAACATGGGTTATTCGATGAATGTTGTTAGAATGGAAATATGAAGCCTTGACAATTGAGTGGGACAAATCCAAAATCAATATTGTAACCTTGGTGTACTAAGTCACTATTCAATACTTTGCCTGTGTTGCTTCTAGGTAGTTTATCTTGCAACATGAGCAATATCAAAGGAGACATTTTTAAATGCAGATCAAGATAATGACAAAACTTCTGATAATCAAGTTAGGAATCCATTGACAGTATATACATATGTGAGAGTACCAATGCCAATCTCAATATCCTGTTTGGGAAAAGAGGGGGTGGAAAGGGAGCAGGGGAAAGCTCACCAAATACTGTGTGCATGTACGCCACTATCTCTATGAACTACATTATGATGTGAGACTATAATTCACCAATGAAAGTACAAAAATACATTGCTGAATTAATTTCCCAGGGACATTAATGGTTTTAAAATTTCCCATTTGTTTTATCATGTCCCTCACTCATACACCCATATTTCTTTGGATAAAACTTATGTGAAACCTATAAAAATATTATACTAGTATCTGAAAGAGTAGCAGAAAGGTTTAGTATAGAAAAGTGCATCTGGCTCATTAATAGATAAGCCAGGGTCGAAGATGTTATACTTCAGGAGAGCACCAAAAGACACCAATAAGACTGTCTCAAAGATTTAGAAATTAATACATGGGGCCATCTATTCATTCCAGGAGGACAAGAATGAAAAGTGAAAGGGTAGCCTGGCGTGGTGGCCCACACTTTAATCCCAGCATTTGGGAGGCTGAGACCAGAGGATCTCGGTTTGCGGCCAGCCGCAACTACTTAGTGAGGCACTCCGCAAATTAGTGAGACCCTGTTTCAAAATAAAGAATAAAAAAATAGGGCTGGGGATGTAGCTCGGAGGTAGAATGCAGCTCGGAGGTAGAGTGCCCCTGAGTTCAATCCCCAGTACCGCAAAAAAAAAAAAAGTGAAAGGGTGAGGCCCTTTTAGCCCCCATCTGTTATGTAATGAAGACAATTAGCTTTCTGGCTTGCTGAGTAAAGTGGCATTGGTAATAGAATTGAAAACATTGCTGAAGGTCAGACATGCTATATTTATTGCTTCCTCCTTGTCTATGAGCCAGAACATTCTGTCATTGTTGTGATACAAGCCAACAAGAGCCAAATAAATCTTGGATCCTTTGGGTTTGCTGTCATTAAGCACAAGTCATTGTGAAGTCATGAAAATGACCTGCAAAGGATGTGGAGAAATTGGTTGGTCCAGGAAAGACTGATCACAGTGAGGAAAGGGATGAAAACAATGACCTGGCTGAAAACTCCAAAGAAGCTAGAATTATTTGGTTGAAAGAGGAGGAAGCTGAATGATAACTTAATTACAATCTTCATACTTCAAGAGGATTACTACCATTTATCCATTTCTATAGAGTTTTAAACCACTGAGGAATTATTCTGACATTTTCCTGTGACTTGCACATTTGACTCATTTTATACTAATTATTATGTTTTTTCACTTAAAATGTGAACTTGTATTTGGCATTTTTCCTTTTGAAAGAGTAAGTGGTGGGAAGAGATAATCAAATAAAATGTATTCCTTTCTTTTGCTTCTTCTTTTATCTGAAGGATAATTTTTTTCTTCTTCTTGGCATAAACAATCTTTGACAAGTTCTTGCCATTTATCAAACTCAACTACCTACGGATTAAACTCTTCTGATAGTTGGCTCCAGCTATGCTGTGAGTTATTATTGCCAGGAATTAACAATAATGACAAAAAGAGGAAATAAACATGTTGGAAGTTAAATTGCATTTCTTATTTTATAAGCTAAAATAACAAGGCATTTCTAAACTAAAATAATGGGATTTGGAATCATTGGGTTCTGGATAGACTAGTTTATAGGACCTCAAATCCGTTTTCAATCAACCAATAAGCATTTAGAAAGTATCAAGTACTGTTTAGGTATTTGTGTAAAAATGTAAAATGGGAGAAACACATGACCTCTGAGTTCAAAATGCTTATAATCTTCTGGCAAAGATGATTTAATGAATTAGATGCTGGTGAGCAGCACCTAATCACATACATACATGTGTAATACCTCAAGCGAAGCACAAATTCTGGTTGAGTCTGGATAAATAGAGCCTAGAATCTAAATATAAGGTTTTCTTGGATGCTAACACTAGTGTTTCATGCTAGCACAGTTCAGCACATTTTAGTGCCCACCTCCCCCATGCCACGACTATAGAGTATATTCTCCATCAAACTATTCTTTCTCTCTTTGTTTGGTTTTTGTTTCACTTACTGTCCATTACATCTGAGCTCGTTTTACTCATAATTTCTTCACAACATTTTGCGTATCAAAGCTTCAGTCCCATCTCCTGGTTCTGTTATTTTCATTCTTTCATTTCCTGCTTCTATGAGTCACCTTTTTATGTTTCTTAATTCAAATTCCAAGGAAGAAACTCCTGATTACCCCTACCTATTCGCATATCAGGTGATACCACAGTTCCCATGCCAACCCTTGGGTCAGGAGCCACTGCACCTCCAACCTAGACTTGCTCACCAGCGCTCTCCTTGGACAAGAGCCCTGGGCCAGGCTGTTTCCTTGGAATGAAATGACATACCAGCATCATGACTTGCATTTTAATTGTGAAGGCAGTATGGAATGGGGAAAGTTGAAAAGAAAAGGTCAACATTGAGGGAACATTTAGAAACCACAGAGATATACAGATGAACTCAGTGATTGTAGGACTCAGAACACTTGCTTTACCTGAGGAGAAAGTACGTGTAGAGCAGCAATGTAAAAGTATGTGGCAAGGTAGGGTGTGGACAGGAAGCAGCGGCTCTCAAAAGCAGGATGAGATTTTAAGATTCAACCATCAATAGTTCAGGGAATATAGTTGTCTTATGTGCAAATCAAATTACTGAATAGTGGCTCAAAATTAATTTAAAAAGCAACCATTTTTCCTATTACCCTTCAAGTAACAGGATCTAATCGAGATGAATTCAAGACATATTTAGCTACAGGAAGAGATTGTATTCCTTTCAGTTAAACAAATACACACACACATATACATATACATACACACACACACACATATACATATACACACACACACACACACACACACACATATATGTATATACTGGAGGAGCTACAATGTGATAAGTTGCAAAAAAAGTATCATTATAAGTATAGACAGAGGAAATTCATATTTCAACCCGAACCTAACCTTATCCCAAACACTGACCCTAATCCTAATTCTAACCCTAACAGAGATCACCTTTGAATGTGATTTTTATCCTGAAGGACATGAACAGCTGAAATTTTCTAAAGTTTCAGTTTCTAGGGAGACAGTATTATTTAGAATTGTGTAAAAAATTTCATACATACACATACACAAACATGCACATGCTGTGGCTGTCTTGTATTTTTTCCTTGAAATGGCTATGAGGTTATTATTCCCCCTCCATTAAAAAGGGCATATGTTATTGATCATTATTTTATTACATGATGACCCTAACTTAAAATTTTGACCTATGTCCATATTAAAGGAGAAAAAAAGATTAATGACAATGTAATCAAGAGAATTGAATATAAACTTGCTGATTCTTCTAATTACAGAGTTTAGTACATTGGGATGCTAATTTGTCACTTCCTTGACAGTTGCTTCCTATCCATCAACAAATCAATTCATAGAATTGAAAATCTTCTATTCTCAGCACTGCCATTTATCAAATGCTATGTGAAACTGATAAATATGAATCCTGCCCACAATAAGCTCATAATTTATTTGAGGACACAAAACTCATATACATAAAGTAATTGACAAGACCTATGCATGTATCATGTGCAGACGAACTTCGCTGTCACTGTGTTTGCAGAGATCTCATTTTAAAATACATTATTTTTAGGTAAATTCTCGTTTGTCAGTGTGTTGTATGTGGAGATTATTATCACTACCATTTAAGACATATTTGTCTTACCTACTAAAGAATATTAAAGAAAACTTAAATTCAGATCTAACATATTTAACCTATGATACATGTTGTGTATCTTTATATGTTACCTCACAATCTTCATAGCATTTTGGCACAGCACATGTTCTTTTTTTTTTTTCAGATATGACTCAGAGAAGTTAGGTTATTGTACCAAAGGTGTATTATACCTAGTAAGTGTCAATGCCGAGATTTTTCTCATTCTAACTTCATATTTCTTTTTACTGTCTAACTGCTGTAGTCTGAATATTAATGTTCCCTCAAAATTCATTATGTTGAAATACAATCCCCAATGCAATAATATCAAAAGGTGGGGTGTCTGTTGGATTTTTAGATGGTGAGGACAGTACCTTCATAAGTGGGATGAAGGCCCTTCGATAAGAGGCCTGAGGAACCATGTCCCCTTCTGCCATGTGAGAAGGGAACATGGAGTAGCTGCCATCTATGAGAAACAAGCCTTCAGCAGACACTGGCTCTGCTACTAACTTAATCTTGAACATCCCAGCCTCCAGAACTTTGGGCAAATTGGTGGCTGTTGTTTATCAATCACCCAATGCCAGGCATTTTGATATTGCAGCGTAAGTGACTCAGACGCTGTCCCTGTAGCTTTCATTCAAGCATTGTCAGTGCTTAGAGCTCTAAAACACAGAACAGAAAGAAAGGGATACTACTTTCCCAGATATAATGAGTTCTACTGACAGGTAAATAGAATTGAGGACTGTTAGACTTAAGATGCTAATTGAGGGACACAGTACCAAGTAAGGAACAGGTGAAAGTATGGCTAATGTAAAGTAATATCAGAAAGAAGACTTCATGTTTGCGGAAGTCTAATTTTTCAAAAAGATTTAATAATAGCAAACATGAATAAATATCTTCATTTTCCTTCTTCCCCCTTTTTTCTCCCTTTCATTCTTCAACTTTCTGCCTAACTATTATGTATAATAAGGTAGTTTGTGTTCATAGAATTTTCCAGTATAAAATACATGATCTCTCATGTTGTCCTCAAAACAGTCTTCCAGGTTGAGCACAGCGAGTGCTACCTCCACTCTCCAATGAGGACATCTGTAAGTCTTGTTTCTCTAGTTCTCACATTACATACTAATACAAGACCAAATCACCACATAAGTCCCATCACAAGTTGCTAGAGCCCCCCCAAGACATACAATATACGTGTCCGTGAACCAGTCTGCAGCTAGCTGATTTTTCAGGCTCTGGCATGGTACCTTCTAGATAGCACATCATCTACTGGGTCAAGTTCCCCAGGGGCTGCACCCAAAAGGGCCACGGCCACCTCTTTCACTGGTCTCACCACCGGAGCACTGTGCCTCAAGGAGCCATATCTGAGCAGAACACTTGGGAGACTGATTTTTCTTTATCCCTGCATTATGCTTTTTAAGGGTTCCAAATGTCTCACAAATTTTTAGGAGTTGGTTTTTGATCACAGCTCAATGTCAAGATTCAAGATATGATTCACAGGGAGCTCAGGTAAGAACATAGACTAGTACTTAGCTTTGCCTCCTTTACTCCGACCACAAAGACTGCTTTTCAACAAACTTCTGCTAGAATTGTTTTCTCCAGGGATGTTTTCTTCAGTCCTTTTTGCAAAGAAATTCCTGGTAGGTTCACTCCATCCATTGGCCAAACAGACCTTGCTTTTATTTCTGAGTCCTAGTGATGATAAAGATGAGATATATGAATAAGGGGTTGGTCCAGAACTAAAGTTTTTTTTTTTTGGGGGGGGGGCTCCAAGCTACACCTCCAGTTTTTTTGTATTTTTATTTTTTGAAACATGTTCTCACTAGGTTGCTGTGTGTCTCAGTACATTGTTGAGTCTATCCTCAAACCTGTGATCCTCCTGTCTCACCCTCCCAAAATATTGAAATTACAGGTGTACACCACCACACCTGGCTTAGAACTAAAGTTTTTTTTAATTCCAGAACTAAAAATATTTAAAAATTTATAAATTAAAAGTTGATATATTTCTAATTACATTCCTTTTCATTCTAGGGTAGGATTTGGAAAGGCATACAGTGGAAACTCAGATGGAAACAATTTTGACAAAGGCACAGAGATACATATAAGCTTATTTTGTGATGAGAAAAATAAGAGTTCCCATATGTCCTGAAAGTTGCTACTGGGTAAGAAAATATGTAAACATTTGGAAGACAAAGAAATTTCCAAATCTCCTTTCAATTTCCTTTTAATATCCAATCAAATGTTTTCATGCTATAGCTTATTTGTGGCCTTCTATGATACATAGCTTATAATTTCCTCTTGTTTCCCATGATTTCAATCACTTCATGCTTATAAATACAAAGGAGATTTCTGCATCAAGTCCATTTTCTTAATAAGATAACTTCTATTCATTAATATTCTTTAAAGATGGAGAAAAAACACCTTAAATTCAGTGTTTATAATAAAACAAATTGGTTTATTCATAACATATTCATATCTTCTAGCAACCATCTGCTGCACTAGAAGACTGATGTTGGCTTTCTCTGCAAAGAAAAAAGTAACACACAGAAAATATTTTAGACCTACTTTCAGATCCAAATGCAAATCCTTGGCTTGGACTGGGACTCAGTGGGACTTCATTAGAATTGCTGCAGAGGATTTGATTGAAAACTCAAAAGAGTTTCTGCATTCCTTCTGCCTAGGCAACTCTGTAGAATTCAGAATAACACCCCTGAGAAGCATTAAGCAACAAGTCATGATTTCTCACTTTCCTGTCTCATTTGTTTGAGAAGGTAGTTCTCCTTTCGTGAGAGAGGGTAAAAATGAGGTCATTAGTTTCACTTTCACTCCATTTCAGTGTCTTGCCAAGTTTAGGATTCAAGTTAAATTTTCTGCTATTTCTCTAACTGATGGGCAAAGAAATGTGTCTTTTAGAAATAAGATTAGCACCTGGAATTGACGTATTAACAAACAGCATTGTAAACTGACAGATCTCCAAGTTAACTTGTGATTTACAATTATATTCCATTACTTATTTGCTCCTATCAAAACCAATGATAAGGATTTTTTTTCCACACCAAATGAAGAGCAGCAAGGGGCAGAATTCAACTTCCCTCTTCTCCTTGCTTTTTCTGGATGCAAGTTACAGGATTCTTAGATAATCTAACACATAGTTATTTGCATACTGATACAGCATTGGCTTTTTACAGATTGGTTGAGTCGCCTATAATATTACTTTAAAAATAAGACAGAAAATAGTAGTGGCTAATGAATACTTTTTTTTTTCTTCCTAACAGTTTTGATGCTGACAATTTTCTGCTGTGATCAAAGATGTTTTTACAGATTAAAATAGAAGGTTATTTGTGGTCTGTGATTTGAAGGACAGGCACCAAGCTCATCTTCTCAAGAGCAGCTTCCTACTCATCAGTGGGAACTTCTGAAATCCTTTCCTTAGAGATCCATCTCTTTGGGAGCTGAGGAGGAAGGGCATGCTGCAGAATTGGAGAAGCAACATTATCCTCTCCAAGTTGTAAGAGGGTGTGATTGTCATGGTTCCTTAACATCTTCACATTATGAGGTATCACAGGTCGTATTCTGCGCCTCATTGTACCGCATTGTATAAGGCACTTTAGTTTCCATGTCAAAGCTGCTAGCTGCTTCAGCCAGGGAATGAGGTTATTGTTACTAAAAAGGAGATGAAAGATATAAAAAAGGGAGATTAAGAGAATTGAATGGCCCCTGAATTACAGAAAGGATGGTGATATCACAGACCAAAGTTAAGATTGTATGCCAAGACATTTAATGTATTAGGCTGACAAGATAGAGGAACTAAGAGATTGCTACTGCCATTGCCACCACTAACTCAACAAGGAAAGCTCCTGCAGGAGACTGACATGTTTTGGAAGGACCCTCTCATACTGTCCTCTGATCATGCTCCACTCCTAAATATAAGGATTTTTAGGGTCTGAAGGAATTTTTCCATTCAGAGACCATGGCGCCTCTTCTAAACTATGTTCACTGATCTCAGAGTTCATCAGGCCCTATCCAGTGCCTAAATGAATGCATTCCATATACCCATCTTCCTAACTATATTCGGGTGTGTTCTCCTATATCCAAGCAGAATGTGCATTTGTATTCTTGTGTAAGTCCCCACAATGTTAGAAGCAGCCTGACCATGTTCACAATAGGAACCAGGCTGGAAAGGGGTACCTGTGTAAGTCTGTAGGTTATCAGACAGCAGAAGCAAAGGAAACCTAATCAATCTAATCAGCTCTCTGCTTCTGTTTCCTTGGTATAGGTAGCTTAGGTTTGGATTTGCTTCCATCTGTCAGCAAATGCAAACAGAAAAGATCAATGATGTGTGTATGGAAATCTAAAAAGCTCAGTTTTACAACTTTGAAATCAGTTGGTCTTGTTGCAGCGGTGTATGTGAGAAAGACAGAAGGCAGACCATCCCTGCAGATAAAAGCCATGATAATGGAGAAATCTGTAGTGAAAAGAGATAACAGGGCTGTGGGAAGATTTAATTTGGAAGGCGGATGTTAAAACATGCCTACAGGGATAGAGAAATGAACTACTGGAAAGGGAAGGAAAATTTGCTTTTTTTATATGCTGACATTACTAAAACACATCATTTATGTGTATTACATAATAAAATTCCTGTTTATATTGGAAGTGGTCAATTTTTGGTATAGAGTATTCTTATAATGTGTTAATATTCACAAATTATATTTTATATAAATAAACTACTGGTTACTGACCCTTAATGTGGAACTAGTAATATTAACTCACCTAGTGTTGGTGATTCAGAATAGTTGGTAGTGTTGATAGTTAAGCTGATGTTATATGAAAAACATCTAGATTTACAGTTTACTACATACTGAATTTTCCCCCCATCCAAATTCCTATATTGAAGGTTTGACCGGGTATTTGGAGATGGGGACTTTAGGAGGTAATTAGTCAGATGAAATCATGAGAATGGGGCCCTCTTGATGACATCAATGTCCTAATAAGAAGATAGCTTGTACATTCCTCTCTCTCCTCCTCCTCTTTCCTCCCTCCTCCCTCGTCCCCCTTCTCTTTCTCCTCTTCCTCTGCCTTCTCTCTCTCTCTCTTTTTTTTTTTTTGCGGTACTGGGGGTTGAACTCAGGGGCATTCTACCTCTGAGCTATACCCCCAGCCCTATTTTTTATTCTTTATTTTGAAACCGGGTCTCACTAAGTTGTGGAGTGCCTCACTAGGTAGCTGAGGCTGGCCACGAACCCGGATCCTCCGGTCTCAGCCTCCCGAATGCTGGGATTACAAGCGTGCGC
>PVLC010007159.1:50463-65213 GCA_004027655.1 Graphiurus murinus | reverse complement strand
ATTTATTTATTTATTTATTTATTTATTTATTTATTTATTTATTTATTTATTTATTTATTTATTGTGGTACTGGGGATTGAACTCAGGGGCATTCTACCTCTGAGCTATACCCCCAGCCCTATTTTTATTCTTTATTTTGAAACAGTGTCTCACTAAGTTGCAGAATGCCTCACTAGGTATCTGAAGCTGGCCACAAACCTAGATCCTCCGGTCTCAGCCTCCCAAATGCTAGGATTACAAGTGTATGCCATCACGCCTGGTTTAAAATTTTAGTTTTAAGAAGGTGAGGAAAAGTCTGCACATCTTGCTGGGGAACGACAAAAAGTCAGATTGCAAAGGATGTGTACATAGGATTAGTCATTAAATGTGAGTATTAAATAATATACAGCTAGTTACTAGGGTAATGTGAGGGTTAAAAAAAAACAAAGCTAACATCTATAAAGCACTTAACATAGCTCATAAACCAGAGGGATAATTTCATAAGTAGAAGCTATGTCATCTCAATAAACCAAGGAATCATATGTTTTTTCAATAAACCAAGGAATGAAAAATGCAGATTCAGATATGGCCCACACAGATATTACCTGCCTCAGAAGCAGGATTTTTTCATCATTGCAAACATTGAGACCAGCAGGATTAAAGGAGAGAACTTGGAATTAGATTTATCCAAGATTTAGACTTTGATTTTAGACTCTAGATTTATCCAAGATTTAGACTTTGAAATTATTATTTTTTGTGGTACTGAGGATTGCACCCTGAGGCATTATACCTCTGAGCTGTACCCCCCAGTCCTATTTTTTATTCTTTATTTTGGAACAGTGTATCATTAAGTTGGGAAGGGCTTCACTAAGTAGCTGAGGCTGGCTGCAAACCTGGATCCTCTGGTCTCAGCCTCCCAAGTACTGGGATTACAAGCATGTGCCACCAGACCCAGCTGTTTGAAATTATTTCTTAAACCTTTTTTTTGAATATTGACGGATTACTATTGTTTATATCTGTAGGGTGCAAAGTGATACTATGATACATGGACACAACATGGATTGATTGAATCAGCTGATTAACAGAGTATAATCACCTATCATTTGTTTCTCTCATATAATTTAAACATTGTACCTTTTTACCAAGATCTCTCCATTCATCTCAACCCCAACCTTTGGTGCTAACTTCTTCAGTGGGATAAACATGCTAGATTCTGCATGTTAGTGCAAGCATATGATTTTGTCATTGTGTTCCTAACTTATTTCCCTAAATGTAATGTCTTCAGATTGATCCAGGTTGTCACAAATGACAGAATTTATCTCTTTTAAAAGGCTGACTAGTATTCAATTGTGCTTATATACCACATTTCCCTTATTCATTCATCTGTTGATAGCAACTTAAGTTTACTGTTATTGGCTACTGGGGACAATGCTGCAATAACTACACAAGTGTAGGTGTCTCGTCAACATACTGATTTCAGATTTTGTGGATATATACCCATTAGTGGAATTTCTGTGTCTTATGAGGTCACAGGCAACATTCTCATTGTTGGGGCCAATGAGTCTGACCACACACAACTGAGAGGAAGAACATTTATTTGCTACAATTTTGGGATATTTAAAGGTTCACATCAAATAAGGCCAAGTCTGAGAAGCTCCGTGCATGGTCACAGGAGAGAGGGGGTGGGAAGGGAAGGGAAGGGAAGGGAAGGGAAGGGAAGGGAAGGGAAGGGAAGGGAAGGGAAGGGAAGAGGAAAAGAGAAAAGAGAAGAGAAGAGAAGGAGAGAACACAAACATTAGGCTCTGTTCTCACAACGCAGAGGTTGGAAACAGAGAAAGAGTAAGGGGTCTGCTCTCCAATCATGGAGGCTGGAAGCAAGACAGGAAGCAAGGGGAGGAGAGAACCATAAATAATCCCCAAGAGGTCCCCAGGGTCCCCTTCTTAGCAACCAAGCCCTGCTTCTAACATTGCTACCTTGTCTCATGAGAGCTAGGGGGACACTCTAAATCCAGACCATTAAATATGCTAATTCTATTTTTAGCTTCTTTTGAGAAAGCTCCAGACAGTTTTCCATAATGACTACACTAATTTGCATTCCCACCAATGGTGTACAAGGATTCCCTCTACAAAGTCTTTGCCAATATTTGTTAGCATTCATTTTGTTGTTTGATAGCTATTCTGACAATGGTGGAATAATGTTTCATTGTGGCTTAAATTTGCATTTTCCTGATGATTAATGATGTGGAACATTTTCAATACAGGAAAAACAGTGCCTATATAACATAGCACACATAAGGAAACTTTAGCTTTTGCTAAAGAAATAACTAAAAATGAGTGAATAAGAAAACAAATGAATGGCTATTCTTCTAGATGTATTTAATTTTGCAAAATATACTGAATATTTTTTATTTGTTTCTTGAGATTCTTTTCTCCCTCTCTCTCTTTTATTAGGGAAGTTTATCAGTGCAAATTATAACTAGTATTTCTTTCCCTTGTGCTTTTGGCTGGACTCCGTGAATGAGGAGCACAGGCAGGAAGTGGAAGGGAAAGAGAAAAGGATGTGTCCCTTTCTTGCTGTTGTCATTACCTGTTATAGCTTCCCTGTATCCATTTAACTATTTAACTATTTAAGTACTTTCTTAAAAATTTTTACCTAGTTTTTTTTTTTAATTGTACTAGGAATTTAACCCAGGAGCATTCTACCTCTGAGCCATACCCTCAATCCCTTTTTATTTCTTATTTATAAACAGAGTCTTGCCAAGTTGCTAAGGTTGACTTTGAACCTGCTTTTCTCCTGCCTCAGATTCCCAAGTACTAGGAGTACAGATATACGCCACCATGCCTGGCAAATTTACCTATTTTTGATGTGTTGTCTCTTCTCTGTTGATATGCATAGAGATCTTAACATATATTGTAGTTCATCCAAGAACTAGGAATAATTTGTAAAGGCAGACAGAAACTATAAGGGCACCAGATACTACATCTAACATTTAACCTATCTAACATTTCATTAAAACATTTCTCATCATCTATTCTAAAAATATCTTGAGCATTTTATATCTGCTTAAAAGCTGAGCCAAAATAGGGTATGTGCAAGCATTTCTAATTCCAGATATAGAGGTAGTCACCAATCAATCACATAAACAAATGTACAGAGAAGATGTACTGAAACACGAGAGTGTGACAACAGGGGTTGTCAGTAGTGTAGGGCTGAGGAAAGTTTATCTGACAAAGCTTTTATTTAGGTGGAGCTACAGCAGATTATTGGCATTAATTAGGAGTAGATGACTGTGGGGAAAATTCCAGGAAAGGGGTACAAAGATCTTATAACAGTGTTAAACAGGTGGCAGTCTAAGGACAGAAAGAATGCGAGGGAGGCCAGAGGTCAGGGGGCAAGTGAGATCATAGTACTGAACAAGGCTAATGAAGTTACAGCCAAACCATGAAATAACTTATTAATCATACTGGAAAATTTGGTTTGTATCCAAAGAGTAAGTGAAAGTTTTGTGCTGATGTAAATGAATGGTATGACTTATACCTTGAAAATTTCTCTCTGGCTAAAACATAGAGGTCAGACTAGAAGACAAAAGGAGGATGGGGCATCGGTTAGGAACCTGGTATAGACATCTACTTGGGAAACGATATTGAGTTGAAATAGAGGAAAGGTAGGAAAGAGATAAAAAATGATGGGTTTGAAAGGTACTTAGAGGTAAAGCTGATACATAGTGGTACTTATTTTAGTATAATCATGTTGCTGAAGCAAAATATACTAGAAATGGCTTAAAACAGCAACTTAGATATCCCTGGTGTCTGGGATATCTAAGATCAAGGAGCCAACAGACTTGGTGAGTAGTGAGGACCTGATTCCTGGCTCATAGGTAGCATGTCCTAGCCATCTCCACACATGGTGGGACAAGGCAACTCCGTGGCTTCTTTTATAAGGTCACTGAATTATCACTCAAGAGACCTTACTTCCTCATACAGTCAGTTTGGAGGTTAAGATTTCAATATATAAATTTGGGGGTGACATAATCATTGAGATCAAAGAAGTGATGGATTAGATTTGAGAGTTAAGAGAAAGGAAGTTACCAAAAAATGTCTTTAGATATTTGGTTTGTTGAGCCAGAGGGATCGTTGTGTCATTTATAACATAGGAACTAGACAAGATGCATAATTTAGATTGTACAAGAGAAACAGAGAATAGGAAAGAACCTTAGGTAGTTGCAACATACAGATGTTGAATAACTGAGTGTGAGCATGAAAAATTTGGAAAATCAGAGTCCAAAAAGGTATAAGAAAAATGTAGTAGCATCAGAGAAAAGGGAAAGGGGACTGCTGACAATGATCACTGTGCCAGAAAGCCAAATAAAGTAAGAACAAAACAATTCATTATATTTATCAATATTAGGTTATTGCTACTGGGACAAAAAACCTGATTGAAAGGAATTAAGGGTAGAAAAGTAGATTATAACAGCAGAAAAATTGTCCAATGGCTTGGGAGTTTAAAGGTAGAGATGGAGGTTAGATGAAAAATAGTGTGTGGTTGAGAGATTTCTTTTTCAAGAAGGAAAAAAGCATTTTTGCATGTTGATGTGAAGAAAAGAGGAAAAGAATGAATACACACAGGAAATTTATGTGACATCCAGAAAAGTTGAATGTGACAAGATTCAAAATATTAAAAATGCAAAGCAAGAACATGCAAGTAAAATTGATATAATTCTCTAAATTTTAGAAAGTTGATTTTATTCATGCATTCACAAATAGAAATTGAAGGCTTCTTATGGGGAAAGCACTAAACTTGCCCCTCAGGGTACATGACAAGAATGAAGAGGGATGTTTTCTGCCCTCCTGGAGCAACCATCTATGCTTTAATTTTACAGTGCCTGGCTACTGTAGGATTTCTGTAAAAACAAGGGTAATGACTTGGTGGATGGAAAATAAGATAGAACCCTTATTTCATGTCCTTACAGGTTCATAGGGAGCACCCCTTTCCAGGCATGTTGTGGCCATCTCAGACATGATGCCAGTACTGTGCACTATTTACACATGCCTAGCACAAAATAGTACCCAAAAGGTGTTAAATATATTTCAATTCCAATTACAAGACTGAAAATACTGATGCACTGAATAGTTTGTTAAAGTTGTTCCTTTCAAACAGCTCTGTCATTAAAAATTTTACCTTGTAGACAATGAAAAACAGATACCCCCTTGTATTTATATGGATCTTTAATAAATATCAGAAATGCAATTTACTGAGCACCCATTGAATACAAACAATCCTATTTGCATATTATATGTATTATGTAATTAATCAGCTCAACCCCTGATGTCAGGTTTATTTATTTAAAAAAGAAAAATAAAACAATGTATTTAAGTCACACTGTTGATTTTTTTGTTGTTGTTTTTTGACAGAACTAAAATCCAACCCAACTCACTCATCAAGATCCTTGCTTTTTATATATTATATTCTAATCCAAACTTAGCACTTTTCAGGGTATTTTTAAATATATTGTTATAATTTACATGAAAATATTATATGGTCAATATTTTTAATGTCATTTTACTTAATAAACTAATAAAACATTGGGACGTGACATTTATTTAATATCAATTATTTGCTATTTTACTTTTCTCATTTGCTTTTGCTGTATTTTTCTTTCAAGTCCATTTACTTGTCTTAGATCTTGTACTCTCATTGTCTTTTATGGATATATAAATAGACAGTGTTCCCACTTATAATTATTTGGATAAATATTACATTAAGCATACAAATTTTACAGTACTGTTACTATAATTTGTTTAAGAAAAGAATTAAGCATTATCTAGCTAGATTCTGTACTATAGTTGTAAGGTCATCCAAAAATGTACACTTCTTTGAGAAAAGAATAAAATTTCAAGCCATATTCTCCTCACTATGTTTAGCAAAGATTAAGAGAGATGGTCTTTCTTTTATATTAAAATCTGAGGCTCAGGGAGGCCCTAGATAGGTATCAAACTTGTCTCTCTAACTCTGTGTTCCTTTCATCCAAGCAATATCAGCACTACTGAGGTTTAACTTTTCTCTGATCCTGTTCTCCATTTAGAGATTCCTTCCTAAGACCTGAGAAATAGCAACACAATAAAGGATGCATAGCCAGATCATTCCACATGCAGGCTGTGTCTGGCTTCAGTCAGTCCACTGTGGACAGGAATGTGTTTGCCTTTCTATTCAGAAGTACCTCCTCCTCCTCTATACTTTGACAGTGATTGACAGCTACAACAAGTTGTTGTGTCAAAGCTCCTGCAAGTCAATTATGAAAATGATGTGCACTTGCTTAAAGATGATTGTAAATTGCTTCTGACTGATCAGAATAATGAGTTGCGGTGATGCTAATCAACATTGGGCATATATAGTACCTTGTTCTTACTGTTGGGTTTGCAGCTGCAACTAGTTCACCCAAATGAGAATGTTTTCAAATTTATCATGAATTGAGCAGGATGCTCACAGTGGGAATATTACAGGAGTTGACCTCAAGGAAAAGAGGTGAGACAAAGAACACTCATTTTACATTAGTTGTATAAACCATTTTCTTTAATAGTCCCCTATGACTTGGATTTAGGGAAGCAGGGAGGAGGATAATATTCACTAGAGCCAGTTCTTTTATATATGTGTAATGTGTTTTGTCATTATATCTTCAAAGTTGCCCTGCGAAGTGGCTATTGTTAGTTCCATAGAATAGATGAGGAAACTAACACTAGGAAATTGCCCAGCATCACATAGTCAATAGGTAAGCTAGGATTCCAATTTATCCTAACTTCAGAGTTCAATCTCCTGCAAAATTACCAATAATACTCTTTATAAACCAGCTTATACCCCATCTTTATACATGCTTAAATTGTAGCTTCCCCAACTTTACCACATACATACTCTGTCAGAATGCATGATACTGGTCCCTGATGAATACAGTTCTAACAAGAAATTCCAGGTTGTATTCATACACCTTAAGGCTTCATAGCAACCATATCTCACTTTGACTGTTGCTGTAGTTATCTAGTGGAAAGAAGAATTCAAAGTGACTGTTAATGAGTGGGGGTTTCCTTCTGAGGTGTTTAAATGGAGTGTGGTGATGGTTGCACAGTTCTATGAGTATACTAAAAATGAATTGAACACTTTAAAGGAGGTGAATTCTATGATATGTTAACTATTCAGTTATTGTGCCTAAAGTGTGTTTTCTCAAAAGTAGTTGTTCACAAGCCAGTGTGTGATACACCTGCAATCCAAGTACTTGGGAGACTGGGATAGGAGGATTGCAGGTTCCAGCATAGCAATTTTTTGAGGCCCTCAACAACCTAGTGATGTGCTGTTTCAAAATAAAGAAATAAAAATGTCTAGGGGGATAGCTTGGCATTAGAATGCCCCTGGGTTCAATCCATAGTACCACCCCCCAAAAATATAGATAAAAACAAAAAGTAGTTGTTCATGACATCAATAAGTTCTTTTATTATTATATAGAATTTCCTCAGTAGTGGAGCAACTCTAGTCCTTCTGAATACTGACATAACAGGACACTTGGAAATCAGAAAATATGCTAATTTAAAGATTGGGGTTCTTGTATGAGGTTTTAGAATGTAAGTCAAACAATATTGGTGTGATAGTTGATTGACTGTGATTGAATGTAATAATAAAGGAAAGTGAATGAGGTCAATATGGGATGGTATATACTGCATGGATTGAAGATGTGAGGACTTAGCAGCAAGGAGAAAAGCTTAAGCCTCAGTTGCAGTGACCCATCTATCTAATAAGAAGGAAGATTATGCCATACCCCTATGCTCAGAAATAAATTTGGGGATTTGGAAAAAGCAGACATCACACAACCACATAGCTCAGTTCAAAGGGGAACAGCAAAATATCACCTTTGATTTAATTCCAGGGTTTAGACTATATCTCTATGGCAAGGATACATCATATGTTCTTTGTTGCTCTGCCAAACTCAGCAGGGAGAAGTAGCCTTGCTCTGGGAATATGAGTTTGATGATCGGGTTACATGAACCCTGGAAGCCAGGCATGTTTCATCTGCTTTTGCTTGTATGTTCTTTAGTGTCTCCGCTGGCACTGCCCAAACCCACATGGCAGAGCTCAAATCAATTCTGGAAAATCTCATCAACTTCCAGGACACTCCTGTAGATTCCCTTAAGTTTAATCTCTAGCATTAGTGGCAAGAAATATTTTCATATCCAGCCACTACACTCAAGAAATGATAATATCGTTGAATGCTGAAAGAAGTGAAAGAAATTAACATTATCACAACACTAGACATCTCTTTGTTTGCTATTTAATTTAGCATCTGAAAAAACCCTCTGTCATGGCTGTTATACTCTATCCACTTTAGAGATCAGGAAACTGAATTTTTGAGATGTCAATTAACTTGATTACACTCATATAGTTAAGAAATGGAGAGGGGGAGAGTCCAGCCCTAAGTTTGTCTGATTGCAAATCTTATATAACTTTCTACTGTTTAAGATTGGTTAGCTTTATTGACAAGCTTTATCAATAAGCTCATAACAGTCTTAAATTTTTCTAGAAGGGCTCTCAATACATTATAGTTCAGGTAGTAATAGGGAATGATTAAAACTTTTTGCTTTGGGAGGAAAACTAATATTGATTAAACACTGATTAGGAGACAAACAATCTTATGCATAAAAACAGGTTCAAACATCATTCCTTTGTTTAGATGGGTAAAATGAGGCACAAGAGAAAAACTAGTTCAGTAGAATTGATCTTACAGCTGAGTGGTATTCTCTCTACAATTGTTCCAGTTTTCCAGCTGCATTAAAAAAGGAATGGAAAAATTGTTAGACTAGAAAAGAAAGAATTAAAAAATATAAAGAAAATACAGTTGAAAAAGTCCTTTCCCAAAGTGTCTCAAAGGCCAATGTAAAGAGCTTAAATTTTAAATTTTAGCCAGCTGTACACACTTGTAATCTCAGTCTTTGGGAGGCTAAGACAAGAGGATTACAGGTTCCAGACCAGTCTCAGCATTTAGTGAGGTCCTGTTTCAAAATAACAGCAAGAAAAATAGGATTTGAGGCATACATCAGAGGTAGAATGAATGCCCATGGGTTCAATGCCTAGCACCACACAAAATGCTACTACTCCTAATAATAATAACTAATAATAATAAAAAATGATGATAATGATAATAACAGTTTGCAAATACCTTTTTAAGAAATAAAGGGGTTTGACCTGCCAGAGTAGGAAATTTATTTGGGAGTGAAGAACTTGAATTGTACTCTCGCCTCTAGGAAGTCTATGAATTTTGCAGTGGGAACTTCTGTGGTTCTCACTGCAATGAGGATTAAATGGATATGCAAAGGCTCTTAACAAAGTGTTAGCTCTAGAAAAGCATGAAATATGTGGTTGTTTTTTATTATTATTATTAGCACAAAAAGGAGAGAACAGAACCTCACTGTTACATCTAATGGTGTGATATTGGAAAGAAGGGTAAAAACAGAGCATGGCAGCACATTCATATAATCCCAGTACTTGGGTGGATCGCACGCAGTTTAGGCCAGTGTGTGATTATGATATGTAACATGATAGAGCATAGAATATACCTCAGAGGTAGAATGCTCCTGGGTTCAATCACAATAACCTAAAAACAGGGGGTAGAAATCTTCTAATTGGTCATTTTTCACAGACACTATACTTTCTTCTAACACTAGCAAATCAGTGAATTCCAATTAAGGCAGAAGAAGAAGGAAAAGTATATATGAGATCCAAGAGGAATCAAAAAAGAACCCCTAGTAAGAGACCAATTCAGAACAACTTTTCTATCAAAGATGCTGAGATGATTAAATCAGGGAGCCTGCTATTGAAGATTTTAGTGTGGGTTGTGAAAAGACATTAAGAGAATTAAGTTACTGTGTTTTGATCAAGAATAGACTGAGTTTCAGAATGTACAATTTTAAGACATAATTTACATAGGTTGATCAATATTAGTTTGTAGAAGGGATGATAGGAGGGGCTGTTCTGTTCCTCACCAACACACTCTTTCTTCTAGTCTTCTAGGCTGTTCCATTCCTCACCAACATCCTCTTTCTTCATCCTACTCTCTTTTATCCTTAGTTGATAGGGCTGAATGGTAGGTGTATGCCTTTTGAATATAATTATTTGTGCTTTATTGGTGAAAAAGAAGTGTGAAGGGAATTTGACAAGCAAAGAGAAATAATGATGTCCCTATATTAACTATAAATATTTCTATATGTTTCTGGGTCCATTGTTTTTACAATATTAAAAACTGAAGTCAATATTTTATATTCTTGTGTTTTTGTAACTAAATGGAAAATTAATGTGTTCCAATTTGAAGTCTTTGAACAAAGAATATTATTTTTGTCATATTTATTATTCAGTAGTCTCTAATTTATTCTTACTTGTTCTTGAATTCTGTAGTTCTTTTGCCCACCTCTATGCTTTCAACTGAAAGTAACTGGATTAGCTGCCAATTTTCCAGGGACATATTATGCACATTTCCAGTCCTATTTTGATGTTCATGTGATAATACTACAGTGTAGACAAGAGCCTTAGTCAGAGGACACACAATATTTTCATGTCTTTGAATATATTCCAAGAGTTCCCCCAAGAATTCTGAATCTGTATATAACCATTATAAGTACCTCTTTCATGACTACTTACATATTTTCAGTTTCCATATTTCAGTTTTCTGTATTATTGACATAAGTTGCTTTGTGTGAGTGTGTGTGTTGGGGGCTGGGTACTGTGGATTGAGCCCAGGGTATTCTACCTCCAAGATACACCTCCAGCCCTATTTTAAATTTTTATTTTTTAACAGAGTCTCAATAAGTTACTGTGCACTAGCCCAGAACCTATGATACTGTCTCATTTTCTCAAGTATTGCCATATTTTAATTTTTAATAAATCACTTCATCTTGTAAACATTCTTAAGACCACACTACGGGCTTGAATTCTTTAGTCCTTGTTAAGTTGGAAATGAATCAAGTTCTTGGTCATAGTTTGAGTACTGAAAAATGTATGAACTTGATGGAGTAGATGAAAATGGTAATTGCTGTCACTTTATAAAGTTGTGAGACTAGAAAACCAAATTATTTTGTATCTATTCTTGTACAATCACAAACTAAAAATATCCTCTTCCTTTCCTGCCCTAATTGTTCAAATAGGCAGTGACATTTTCACTAATGCGTTTGTGTGGCGGCTTTACTTGTGTCAGTCTTGGAAACAGAAAAGGAGGATCAGCATATTTCTGTATTTTCTCTGTGCCTGTCAACTTTCACATGATGTCTCTCAGTGAGGCTCCTCTTCTGCTTTACATGTCTACATGTTCCACTCTAGATACGAAGGCGTTCTCCCTGATGTCAATGCACACCCTTTACTGACAGCATGCCTTAGCATCTCTGTTCTTTTTTTCTTTTGTGCTACTGGGGGTTGAACTCAGGGGTATTCTACCTCCAAGCTATACCCCTGGCCCTATTTTTTATTCTTTATTTTGAAACAGGGTCTCACTAGGTTGCAGAGTGTCTCACTAGTTAGCTGAGGCTGGCCATGAACCCGCATCCTCCAGTCTCAGCCTCCCAAATGCTAGTATTACAAGTGTGCACCACCACACCTGGCTGGCGTCTCTGATATTTATATTATAAGTGCTTTCTAATCCAGGCATGGTGGCATACACCTGTAATCCCAGTACTTGGGAGGCTGACACAGAAGAATCACACATTTTTTGGTGGCCAGCCTCAGAAACTTAATAAGGCCCGCTGCAACTTAGTGAAATTATGTTTTTAAAACAAAGAAAATAAAATAGGGCTGGGAGCCAGGTGTGGTGGCTCACACTTGTAATCCCAGTACTTGGGAGGCTGAGACAGGAGGATCTGGGTTCGCGGCCAGCCTCAGCTACTTAGTGAGGCCCTCCACAACTTAGTGAGACCCTGTTTCAAAATAAAGAATAAAAAAATAGTGCTGGGAGTGTAGCTCAGAGGTAAAATGCCCTTGGATTCAATCTCCAGTACCACACACACAAAAAAAATAGGGTCAGGGGAGCTAGAATGCTTCTGAGTTCAATATCCAGTACCACAAAAAAGGGCCTTCTACTCCATTGTTTTATCTGACAAAATTTCTCCCAACCTTCACAATTGAAACCATCATATGATGGTTTCAGTGGAAAGTCTTCTCCATGTCATACCCAAGTTCAGTCCATATTCAGCCCACTCTAAGGCAGAAACAGCATGGCCGCAGGGTATATGGGTAGAGCAGAACAAAGTTGCTCAGGGCCTGTATAAAACAAGCAAGAGAGACCAATGACAGATCTAGTACTCAAGGCCACACCCCAGTAACCTACCTCCTCCAGGCACAACCTACCAGCCCACAATAACCAGCCAATAAATCCCTTCAAGTTATTAACCCATCACTGGATTTATCCACTGAGGAGGGTCATTATTCAATGACTTCACCTCTGAACATTTCTGCATTGCCAACATATGAGTTCTTCTGGGGACATTCCAGATACAAACTATAACACTAAGGGAGAAAAATATTTCTGTCTTATAGTTCTCCATTATTTCTTTGTCATTTATCTGTTTACATATTCAACTTTGCACCTAACTGTGTTTTATTTGAAAAGAAAGATGGTCTTTTGATAGTTTCGCATCACAAATTATCTACTATAGTAAAAACAAACAGATTTAAAACTCAGTCCCAACCCTTATCTATCAGCTTTTGAAAAAGATCAGAGAAACTGCTTCCTCTACTGTAAAACTGAAATTGTGTCTAATTTGCCCATCTTTTGTGAGAATTCATAATTTTATAAGTGACTTAGTGTGTATGAGCAACCACAACAAAATATCATAAACTGCTTACTTTATGAAAAACAAATTCCTTTCTCACAGTCCTAAAATCTGGGATGTCCAAGATGACTCATCTGGAGAGGGCTTTTACAAAGTTTTCTTCATGACACATCCCTATGTGATGGACAGGGACAACCCAGTCTCTGGATAGCCCCTTTTAAAGACATTAAATCTTTCATGATATCTCCTCCATCATGACCTAATCATTTTATCATTTTTCAAAACATACTTCCTATTATCATTATACTGAGGATATTCAAGCCACATCAATAGGCAAAGAACTTATTACAGTGTGTGAAATGTTGGAAGTACTCAGGTAGCTCTGAGTGTGTATGTGTGTGTGTGTGTGTGTGTGTGTGTGTGTGTGTGTGTGTGTGTATTGATGGGGATCAAACCCAGGGGGAATTCTACCTCTGAATCACACCCCCAGCCTTGTTTTATTTTATTTTTATTTATTTATTTATTTATTTTTTTGCGGTACTGGGGATTGAACTCAGGGGCATTCTACCTCCGAGCTACACCCCCAGCCCTATTTTTTATTCTTTTATTTTGAAACCGAGTCTCACTAAGTTGCAGAGCCTTGTTTTATTTTTTATTTTGAAAGAGGGCCTTGCTAAGTTGTGACTGATCTTGGATCTGCAATCTTCCTGTCTCAGTCTCTCAAATACTGGGATTACAGGTATGTGCCACCATGGCCTCAGGTAACTCTTGTTAAATAATTTGAATTGGAGGTTAATATTAACACACTGACTTTTTTATTATTTTTGTATCAATTATGAAGACAACTTAATTTAGATTTAACTCTATAATTGCACATTTATCTGTGTTTGGTTTGCTTCATTTTTTGTGCCTTGTTTCTTTGTCATATATGAAATCTGCATTACGACCTTCTTCAAAACCATGCATATGTAGCATGTGTGTGTGTGTGTGTGTGTGTGTGAGAGAGAGAGAGAGAGAGAGAGAGAGAGAGAGAGAGAGAGAGAGAGAGAGAGAGAGATTTACCAAGAGATAAGTTTTTGAAGGTTAAAAACATTGGTAAAGATGGGCATGGTGGCACATACCTATAATCCCAGTACTTGAGAGGCTGAGACAAGAGGATCACAGTTTCGAAGCCAGCTTCAGTAACTTAGCTAGGCTCTCAGAAACAAGATAATTTTTTTATTAACAAAAATAAAATAGGGCTGAGGGTGTAGATCAGAATTTCTCTGAGTTCAATCCCCAGCATCACACACACACACACCAAAATGTAAAATGCCCTTTAGAAAAGCAGAATGTCTAGGTTTCTTAGACTAAGAGCTATCTCCTTATGTAGGGAGATCAAACGTCATTGATTCTCTGATATCTTGTTAAGCAATAGCTTTACAAAATGCTTCTTTCCTGGTTCAGATGCTGTTCAGGCTCAATTGTTGAGTAAATTAATTGATGATCACATGGATTGGTTGGGGAAATGCAGACTTTTCAGAAGAGATTAATCCCTGTTATTAGCAAAACTACTACTAGTAAAACAATAACTAACATTTTTTTAGTCCTTTACAATTTACTGAAGGCATCATTTTATATCATTATCTGGTTCATTCCTTACCCTGATGCACTTAACCAGTTACAATAGATGTAATTTTCTCAGATTGATTGTTTTCAGGACAATATTACATAGTAGATAAAATAAACCTTCTCAGATTGATTGTTTTCAGGACAATATTACATAGTAGATAAAATAAACCATGGAGCCGGGCGTGGTGGCGCACGCTTGTAATCCCAGCATTCGGGAGGCTGAGACCGGAGGATCCGGGTTCGCGGCCAGCCTCAGCTACCTAGTGAGGCACTCCGCAACTTAGTGAGACTCGGTTTCAAAATAAAGAATAAAAAATAGGGCTGGGGGCGTAGCTCGGAGGTAGAATGCCCCTGAGTTCAATCCCCAG
>PVLC010007159.1:0-50363 GCA_004027655.1 Graphiurus murinus | reverse complement strand
AATTTAGACTAGTTGAAACCTTCACTGCTTTTAGATATACTGTAGTCAGTGCCGATGTGGTAACTTCCTTTTCTGATTCTACATGACTCCCCTAAAGATTCCCTTTCCCTAAACTGAAGATTTGGTTTTCATTTTGAAAACCTTCACTTCTTTTTTTTTTTTTTTTTTTTTTCCTGTGAAGGGCAACATCATTCTCCATTATACAGATGGGGAAAGCTGCTTCAGGCTAGATTTAACTCATCCCTTTCCACATCATGGCTCAGGCAAGCTTTGCCAACTTACCTCTAGCCCAGTTTTCCTGGCCTCTGTGTGCTATCCCCTAGCAGGGTCATCTTTCCAGTTTCCAACGGGATTATTCTCATACTACAAATCTGACACTCTGCATTCTAATCCCACCTTTTCAAATCAACTTATAATCAGTTCCATTCTGTTCCACACACATTTCTCTTATGTTATTTTGATGTCTATGCATTACTCATTTTGTCTCTAGAGATTTAAATCCTATCCTCCCATCCTTCATGGTATTGAACTGTAATTTAATTATCTTAATTTTAATTTTAATTAGTACTTCCTTATTTTTATTTATTTAGTTTTTTGATACTGGAGATTAGACTCAGGGCTATTTTTATGAGCTACACCCCCAGCCTTTTTATTTTTAATTTTGAAGCAGGGTTTCACTAAGTTATAGAATGCAGGTTTCAATTGTGTGATCTTCCCGTCTCAGACTCCCAAGTACTAATATTACCAGTTTGTGCCAATGCACCTAGCTAATGAGTGCTTATTTTGTACTAGGAAGAGCACTAAGTAGTTTGACAAATGCTATTAACATATCTGCTTCTGATAAGCACGTAACCATCCTATTAAGTAGAAATATTATTGTCCATCTTAATAATTTGATAATTTGAGGAAGGCACTTAAAGATGGTAGAAAAGTGTAAGAAATAAAGTTGGTAGAAAGATGAAGATAGTAGAAACCAAGGATACCAGAGGTTCAGCATGTTTCTAAGTCATAATAGTAATATGGTATAGCTCAGATTTGAATCCAGGACTCTATTTCAAAAGTGCTATCTCTTTTTCTTTTCATTTTATTGCTTTATTTGCTTGTTTGTTTGTGTTACTAAGTATTAAACCCAGGAGCACACTGCCCCTGAGCTAAACCCCCAGCCTTTTTTTTTCTTTTTTGAAATAGTGTCTTGTTAAGTTGTAATTACCATGTGCTGACCTGGAGCTGGTAAGCCTTTTGTCACTACCTCCCAAGAGAGGGCTGTCTCCTAAATTCTGAGGTAAATTGATATACTGGTCAGGGTTCTAGAAATAAACAGAACCAATAGGATACACACACATATGCACGCACGCATGCACATACACACACACACAAACACAAACATACAGAGAGAGTGTGTGATTATAAGAATTTGCTCATATGATTATGGAGACTGAGTCTCATCTGCTCTCTCTAATCTGGAGAGTCAGGAAAGCCTGTAGTGAAATTCAGTCTAAGTCTGAAGGCCTGGGAACCAGAAGCACTGACATGCCAGGGTCGGGGAAGATCGATGCCCCAGCTCAACAGAAAACACATTTGCTCTTCCTCTGTCTTTTTTTGTTCTGTTCAGACCCTAAAAAAATTAGATGATACTCATCTGCATTTGGTAAGAACCATTTGCTTTAGCCACCTATGTATTCAAATGGTAATCTCTTCCAGAAACACTCTCATGAATACATACCAAAATAATGCTTTATCAGATATGTGAGCATTTCTTTGCCCAGTCCAGTTGATACACAAAATTAACCACCATGATTGCCTCTCTTTAGGTGCCTTTCTCAAATTATCTTACTTCCTGGTCTTCCTGCTAAATTTTATTTTTCTCCTCTATTTCTAAAATCAGTTGTCTAAGTGCATTTTATGAAGTCTTGTCATATGTTGTTCTGTATTGAGATGGTAAGACTTTTATATACATGTCTGATTTCCTCTACTGGGTTGTAAATTCAATAAAATCTTATAGCATTTTCTTTTCAACTTTTATTTCTAGTGGTATCTTACACAGAGTCATATATGAAGCAGGAATTTCATAAATGTAGAATTGAACAGAAATGAATTAGATTGTATTGACCCAGTGCCCACAGCTATTCAACAGCAAAGTCTCAAGTTGGACTTGGGTTTCTCTTTAAAACATACTGTCCTTACAAACTCATACTACGCAAGGAAAATGGACTATAGGGAAACGTGGGTTTTTATTATATCTCTGCCATTGAGCAGGATTAAGTAAATTACTTAATCTGACTAATCCTTTCTACATTAAATGAGAAAATAATACCTAGATTTCAGATGTGTCATGTGAGTTAAAATGAAGAGTACATGGGCAGCACTTAGCACATGCTTGATCCCTTATGTGCCAAGAATAATGTAGTTGCTTTCAGTGTGGCCCTTTATAGTATTTAACAATATAAGATAAAGGCACAACAAACGTTTCCAATTTTTTAAGACAGTCAAATGAGAGTGAGAAACTACGAGTGAGCCAACAGAATGGTTTTGGTTTCTAACTCAAAAGTAACTGTCAAGTGTTCTCTGAAGGAGCATCACCAATGTTAGGAGTGCTCCAAGCATATTTGAAGGACAGTGAGTCAGTTGCATATTAGAATCAAGACTAAAAATCCCTACTTCAGTTTTGTCTCAATCATGTGTGTTTGTGTGTGTGTGTGTGTGTGTGTGTGTGTGTGTGTGTGACTGAGGATTGAAGCAAGGGACATTGTACCTCTGAGCTATATTCCATTAACTATTTTATTTTTTAAATTTTGAAATAAGGTCTCACTAGGTTGCTGCATGCTTGTGGCCTCAAATTTACAATCCTCCTCTCTCATACTCCCAAATATTTGGAATACAGGCATGCACCACTATGCCCAACATCATTCCAATTAATTTTTAGGTACTCAGTTGAAAAAGAATGGTTGGGGTAGAGGAAAGAAAAGATGCTAAGGAAAAAATAAAAATAGAAGGGTTCCATGTGCATTGGTTTTGAGATGGATGAGGCTGCCTGTGAAGTAGCTAACTTGGGAAGGGAGACCTAGAACAGCCATCACCATGAAAGGCAAGGTGGCAACTAGAGCATAAGATAGTGTTCAGAGATGTTCACGACAGAGAAGCAATCCACTGTGTGTCCTTCTCTAACACTTAAGTGCTTTGGTCTATTCCATGAAATGGGTGTTTCTGTCTTCAGCCTCCCACATTTCATAAGCAAGAATTTGAAATCAATTTTCTTAGCAATGACCATCCAATTGCTCCTAATATGAAAATCTAAGATGATTTCAACTAGAGACTAGAATAAGTTTATTCTCTTATTTCAAAGAAGGTTGGGTTATAGAACAGAATAACAGATGGCAATTAAAAATCTACTACAGATATGTTTATACATCATATGTGTAAAAATAACTATATATGTAGATATAGTATTATAAACAGTAACTATTATATTTTTTCTGATTAAAGTTGATGGGAAAGCTGATAGGAATTCCCAAGTTTTCTAATAGGCCAAACTTTTAAAGTTGGTCAACCACCTAGTGAGAGCTCTTTTCACAGAATAAAGAAAACTTTTTATTGTTCCTATTGTCAATGGCTATGTAGCATACCATCTTAAAAATGAGTGGCTTAAGACAATACTCGTCATTTCTTTGCTTACAGATGAGATAGGGTTTCACTGAGGCATCCCTCAGACATCAGAGGAGGTGATTTAACTGGGGCTTAGAGGATTCAATTTAATGTGGGTTACATAGCCAGGGATGCAGGCCAGGTCAACTCTGTTTATCTCCCCAAGCACCCCTCCAAGGGCTTCTTAAGCTTCTTCATAGGAGGGTGGCTAGCTTCTATGTCTGTGAAGATCAAGAGACAGAAAAATGGAGACTACCAATTTGATAAAGCCTGTGTTAGAAGCTGGAACTGCATAATTTCCATCATGTTATCTTAGTCAAGCAATCATAGACCACAAATTCAGGGAGAAAAATATAGAGTCCATGCTTTGATAGAAACAGTGGCAAAAAATTGAGAGGGACATTATAAAATTCTACACCTCCCCAAACTTCAATACTTCATGCCACAGCCAGGATTTGAGTTCAAAGAGCAAAAACATAATAATTCTGATGGCATGGTATATTTCACAAATGCTAAAACTAACTTGAGAAATATAGAAAATTTAAGAAATTCTCCCATGAGTAAATGGTGTGTCTGACTCCAGCATCCTCAAATCTGCTACATTATGATTCACAAGATGAAATGACAGTTCACTTTTAGATCATGATGCTTTCTGCCAATAAACTGCTTTCAACTATACATAAGTTCTAAAGTCAACCTGCAGTTTCAGAAAGATGGACTACTATTATGAGGTAGAGAGAAACATTATAGGGTTAATAAAATAGGGAGAATCATAATTTAAATGGCTAAATGACATCCAGGTTAAATCAGTTGGGAACCATCTGTTTCTATGCAAACAAGGCCTGTTTTGCATATGTGCACAGTATTTGGGTTTAGGCTGGATTGGCTGTTTTCACTGTTTCCATGATTATAGCATGCTGCTCCTCAGTTAGGAAAAGGAGCTTTCAGGGCAGCAGGTCATGTATAGATGAGGGTTAATAACTGACTATCTAGAGTGAGGCCCATTAAGGACATTAGGCTAGTGTGAGAGACAACTCCAGAAAACAATAATTTTCAATTAGTTTTGTCAAACTAGATACCAAAAAGAAAGCTAGAAATCTGTTAAGCATTTACCTGCTTGGTGGGCTTGAAAGTTCAGTTTGACACTGAGCTTCCAAATAGTTAAAAACAAAACTTGGCTGGCAGAAAAAAAACTCACTTAAAAAGTAAGAGATATTCAGGTGGAGTGGTGAACATCTGTTATCCCAGTACTTGGGAGGGCCAGACAGAAAGATTGCAGGTTCAAGGCCAGCAAGGCATAGGTATTTAGGGTAACTTAGCAAGACCTTGTTTCAAAATAAAAGTTAAAATATGGCTAGGGATATACTTCAGAGGTAGAATGTCCCTGGGTTCAATGCTGAGTACCACTAAATAAATAAATAAATAAATAAATAAATAAATAAATAAATAAATAAATAAATAAATAAATAAATAATAAATGGTCACTATTCTAAATTGACCGCTTCAAACAATTTCTCCTTTACTCAAACACTTAACTGGTAATATCAAAACACTAATAACCTAGAAACAATCCAATTATGTGATTTATTAAATAGATTAACTTTTAAATTTGTTTAAATATTTTTGAAATATTCAAGCTACCTTTGGATATTTCACACAAATTATAATTTTGAAATGAGGTAAGAGGAAGGATTCACTATGGTCATATATATATATATATATATATATATATATATATATATGTTTTATTGTTGTTGTTGTTTTTGTGATGAGAATTGAATCCAGGGGTGTTCTATTTCTATCTCTGACCTAGATCCAAAGCCCTTTTTAATTTTTTATTTTGAAACAGGTTTTCAGAGAGACTAAGTTTCAGAGAGACTCACTAAATTGCTGAAGTTGACCACAAACCTGAAATCCGCCTGTCTCAGTCTCTCAAGTACTGGGATTACAAGTGTGCACTACTACATGCAACTTGGTTTTACATTTTAAAAGAATGTTATTTTAGAGACTTTTTAAGGATAATCTAATACTCCCTACCCCAAACTCCTAATGTGGTTTTGTGGTAGAACCAATAATAACTAATAATACTTACTGAGGTACTTCAAACTCTACTACAAAGCCACAGTAATAAAAACAGCATGGTATTGGTATAAAATCAGACACATAGACCAATGGAGCAGAATAGAAGATTCAGAAACAGACCCAGGTACTTACAGTCAATTGATTTTTGACAAAGTAGCCAAAAATATACACTGGAAAAAAGATAGCCTCTTTAACAAATGATGTTGACAAAACTGGTTAACCATATGCAGGAAAATGTAAAGAAACCCCACTTTCTCACCCTGCACAAGAGTCAACTCAAGGTGAATCAAAAACCTGGAAGTTAGGCCAGAGACCTTGCAGCTACTTGAAGAGGGCATAGGACCAACACTTCAACACATAGGCACAGGTAAAAACTTTTTCAATAAGACCCCAAAAGCACAAGCAACTCAAAGGATGATCAATACATGGGATTGCATTAAACTGAAGAGCATCTGTGTAGCAAAGGAAACTATGAAAAACCTCAACAGAGAGGCCACAGAGTGGGAGAGAATTTTTGCCAGCTACTCTTCTGATAGAGGACTAATATCTAGGATATACCGAGAACTCAAGAAAATAACAGCTAAGAAACCTTAGTACCTATCTTAAGCCAAATATGTAAGTTTGTTAAATACCTGTTCTAGAATCCCTGCCTTCCTTCTGTCCAAGTAAATGCTATTCCATTCATACAGAGAAGATGGAGAGATGGAAGTATAAGAATTTCAGAGGATTGCTCAGCAAGTTGTTGTCAGAACAGAAAGGTAAGCTATGAAGTAAACTGTAGTACTCTAAAGACCCAGGAGTACCTTTATTTCCATATAACATCTCTCTTCTACCACAGATAGACCAGAGAGAACAAGAGGCCATAGAAAAGTAGATGTAAGAAAGGGGAGAATAAAAGTGAGGAAACATAACAAAAGATGCCTTCAGGCAGAGGTGTGGACTGAGAAGTGGAGACTCAGAGGAGCAAACATCTCTTTGACTTTCCCTTTTTAGAGGACTATGATTTCCACCCATTCATCAGCCCAAAGCCCTTGGTTCTATGACTAGTTCCTCTTTCTTTTCTTTGGGAGTACTTCTCAGGTATAATAGTCATGCCAAACCAGCTCCTGGCTGTGTCAAACTACCTATATTAGTCCATATTTGTGTTCCTATAACAAAACGCCTGATGCTGAGTAACACACACAGAAAAGTCACTTATTTGGCTCACAAATCTAGTGACAAGAAAGTTCAAAACACATGGTGCCAGCTCAGGCCCCATGGTGGCATCACAATGTGGCATATGTCATCCCATGATTGGGTAAGAGGGGCAGAGAGGTCACACAATGAGATAGGAAGCAAAAGGAAGGTGGCTGAGGAAGGCTAATGCACTTTACACCAATCCATTCTTGCATGAACTAACCCTGTCTGTTAATAAATACATTAATTCCTTTTGAGGATAGGTCCCTATGTTCATCTCACTAGTCCCACCTCTTAAAGACCAACCACCTCTCAACACTGCCACACTGGGGGCCAAGCTTCTAGCATATGATCCTTTGAGGGACAATCCATTTCCAAAACAAGCACAGTCCATGAGTCCTGGGGAGATTGTGCCCCTTCAGAGGCATGAAGGCCCAGCGAGGCCATATGCAGCCTTCCCCTACTCAATGACATTCCTCATAGGTTACTGCATGCACTGATTATTTGACTCTTATCTCCTGATTTCCTGTATTGCTACTCTACTGGTTAAATGATTCTCCCATGTCCCTTCCCTTTCCAGGAAGAGACAAATCATAACACAATACTTCTGTGTATTCCTAAAGCTCCTGGTGTACTTACACCATGTAGTGGATGTTGACTGTGTGGAGCTGTGTGGAACAGTGCACAGTCAAAAGATGATTTGAAGACCATTGAGATTCCCCATCTCACTATTCTCTCAGCATCAAGATGTGTGGATTTACATCATGTTTTAGAATGTACAAGGGATTTCGCCTTAATAATTTTATACGATCCTTACAACAACTCTGCCGGGCAAGCCATAATGATTATATCTATATTGCACAAAAAGGAAACTGAATCTTAGTGTGGTTAATTAACTTGGCCAAGGTCCCATAGCTGGCTTATAAAACATTCCCTGCATGAATGCAAGAAAGAAAGAATGAGGTACGGTTAGGACTTGAAAATGAGTCTCTATGAGTTCATATTCAGTGTTCTTTTCAATATATTTTGTTATACTAATTCTACTGAAAATTTTATTGCTTAAAAATGATTTGCAATGTTGCAACTCAATAGTGGTGGGGGGCAGGGAAAAGAAAATCCAGCACATTTTTATTCTAAAAGGAGAAATGATATTTCAGCAAACACATAGGGGCATATGATTGTCACCTTGAAGGCATATGCAGCCACACCCTCAAAAACAACCCAGCATTTTTGCTGTCTCTTCTGCTTATTAGGATAGCTTTTCAATTTTCATATTTCCTCCCACTAAAGTCATTGAAGAATATAAGGTGAAAAGTACATGTAAACCATTTCTGCTCTTTCTATATAGGCTCTATGAATAGAATGGTCTCTTCCCTAAGCTTTAATCAGTTTCTCAGAGTAAGTACTGATAATCAAACAGATTTTTAATACTTTAACCCATTATGTTTAATTGGGCTCTTTAAGTTACAGGAATAAATAGAAACGGATGAACCTTTAAATCCCCTAGCACTAAATGCTGTTTATCTGACTCACTTCAATGAATCAATCTCCCATCTAACTCTCCCCTTCCACTACCTCCTCCCCCTTAAAAAATAAGACTGCAATTAAATGTATGGCGGTAGATCATTTCTTGCTGGCAATAATTATATGGGAGCATTTGAATCTCATCAGAAGGTCTAATTTGGAGTAATAAACCTTCCCGCTAATCTTACACCTAAAGTCAACGGCCCCACTCTAATGTTGATGATAATGCAGAAGCCTAAAATAACAGACTGCATGAAAGATAACTATCACTCTAAATGATTCCTATGCATGACTATAACACACACTTATGAGGAGACTCTATTCTCAGTTAGGAAAAGAGAGTTTGTTTTTTATTTCCAATAGTGGAAAATATCACTCAAGGCAGCAGACCTGCCTTGAGCCAAGAGATAGAATTTGACCTGTGATAAATGCTAGGACTTTAGCCAAGAATGATGGCATTCCAGTCATATGAGACAGCAGAAGCCAAGTCAGCAAGGAGGGAGACTCTTTGGGAATGGTAATGAGTTCTGTAGGACACAAATGTTGAGGGGAAATGGATAGAGGAAAAGGCAAGCCTTCTCATTCTTTCTACTTTTCAAAGGATGCCTGCAGTGTTTCAAAGATTTGGCTGCAGGACTGGATGGCTTGTGTAGTTTTTTTTAAATTTTTAATAATAGGAACAATTAAAAGTGGCTCAACTGGGGAATGACATGAATAGATATGTGCTTTTCTAACAGAGTTACTGCAGCTATCAAGTATATTGTGAGCCAGAGAAGATTATAATTGGGGGGCAGTGAAGAAAGGAAATTGTTGCAATTTTTAAGGCAGAGGTAATGAGACTGGAGTTAGGCAGTAGTCTTTAGAGCAAGGATGTGGAATAGGCCTTCTCTACTACCATCAAGTTAAAATTCTAGGAATTGTTGAGTAATGGTCCATGGAAGTTGAAGACTTTGTGGAACTAGAAAACACATAAAATTTCACAGAGGCTGACAGTAGAATCTCTTAAACGTATAAGTGAAGGATGAGGATGGAAAATTATGGAGGTAAGGTGATATGCCTCAATCACAGTAATTTAGGAGCATGTTAAGCTATAGAAATGTATTATTGGGAGTTTGGGCAGGTATTACTAGCCATAAAAAGAATAAAAAGACAGACATAGCTGACAATAACTATTACAGGGCTAGAAAAAAGGCAGGAAACCAAGACTATGTAGAATTATGAGGAGACATAAGAACAAAGTATGCTATTTTGAGAAATGTCTGAATTTAAGAGACAAACAGAAAAGGAGACAGGGAACAATAAGCTTCCAATTTGTCAATAATTAGGGAAGGAACAAAGGGGATAAATTATTATAAAATCAAGGAAAGAGAAATAACATTCTCATTAAGAATCCTGTTAAGAGAAAAGTTAAGCATTTTGAGCAATTAGAGGACCACTCAATAATTGACATCAGAATAGCATAGCAATATATGCATATCCATGTTTTGAGCAGCACAATTCACAATAGCCAAATTATGGCACCAACCTAGGTGCCCATCACCAGATGAATGGGTTACAAAACTGGCACAGGCATAGACACACAATGGAAGTTTACTCAGCTATAAAGAAGAACAAAATTATGTCATATACCGAAAATAGATGGAATTAGAGAATATTATGCTAAGTGAGGTTAGCCAGTCTCAGAAAGTGAAGGGTTGTATGTTTTCTGCTATATGTGGAAACTAGAGAGAATTGGGTAACAAAAGAGACTTCAAATAAAGGATGAAAGACTCCAATGGAACAATGGAAAGGGATTAAGGGTGAGAGGTGGTGGAAGGAGGCTTGATGAAGCAAATAGTTTATATAATGCTGTGTATATATACAAAATTGTCAATACCAATATAAAAACACCAAGTGTTGTGTGGCCATATATGTCTACCATGCTGCACCTCATTATGATGTATAATTACAATGCACCAATAAATATATTTTAAAATAGTAATTAAAAAGAAAGAAAAGAGGAATAAAGCCCTAAACATTATATTGAAAGTAAAGAAGTAAGTGTTATGATTTGAAGTATGCCATTGAGGATGTGTATAGTGAATTTAGCTTATTTATACAGGTGTGTGCCAAGGAAGAGTTGGGAGTGATGACCCAGTGGGACTGGAGCACAAGGGAGATGCAGTATCACAGAGTGGAGTCAGTTGCTATTTTCTTCTTTAGCTCTGATGTTTAAAGGATATTTGGATTCTTGCAGAAGAGTAACAAAAGTATAAGAATTAACATGTGGTCAACATTCAACATGTTTTATAGTCTAGGCATTTGTTCTAAGATTGTCACATAACCATACCAGTTAATCTTGACAGCATCCAGAGGGATTTAGCATATTTTTTTTTTGCAGTACTGGGGATTGAACTCAGGGGCATTCTACCTTTGAGCTATACCCCCAGCCCTATTTCTTATTCTTTATTTTGAAACCAGGTCTCACTAAGTTGCGGAGTGCCTCACTAGGTAGCTGAGGCTGGCTGCGAACCCGGATCCTCCGGTCTCAGCCTCCCGAATGCTGGGATTACAAGCGTGCACCACCACACCCAGCTCGGATTTAGCATATTTTACAGTTGAAAATGATGGGCAGAGATGTTAAGTTGCCTTCCCAGGATGATGCGGCTGCTATTCACCAGACCCTTCAGTGTATTAAATCAATAACTGATTTTTCAATCTGTAACTGATAACTCAACCCACCAATATTCAGTGAGTTCCAGCTATGTACCAAGAACCTGAGGTAAAGTGATTAGTGAGATAGAAACCACTGTTGGGTTTTATTACATAAAAATTATCTTTGGTTTCCATCTCCTTATACTTACAGTCTTGGGAGGCAGCTGAAGGTGAAATGGGCAAGGAGTCCTCTTGAGTGAATGATTGACAAGACAGATTGAAACAGAAGATAGGTAATCAGAATGTGACATTGGAAGATGATGTTTTCAAAGAACTATCTTTTTAAAAGAAGCATCATTTCCAGCTCTGATTTTGCATCCTCTGAATGTGAACATCACTCATCTTCCCCCATCTTTGCTTTTGTTTAAGACTGAGCCTTCTTTCTCCCCCTCTCTCTCTGCCTGTTTCACGTACCACTGTGCATCCGAGCCTCTGCAGGTGCTGATCCCTATGCCTGGGATACCATCTTCCTGTGTGTTAACCTGGAAAACTCTGCTCATCCTATCAGCCTCACCTCTCATATCTTCTGAGTACTCCTTTGACATCAGGCAATGTAGACAGGCCCTTTCACCATCCCTACTGTGCAAAACTCAGGTTAAAATATTTTCCCCATGATAGGTGTTTGCATTTCTTTTCTTAGCTAGAATCTTGAAGTCAGAACCCATACATTTGAAACTTTATATCAAAATGCCTGGCTCACAGAAGCACTGGGAAATGTGTGAGTGAACACATGGCTGGGCATGTTGATAAAGGAGCACATCTTTTAAGTATCATAGAGGTGCCAGTTTTTGCTGAGTAGCATCGTGGGACTATTTTTCCATGTGTCATGACCACATTTGTTTTGCATTTTAGTCCAATACCATAATAATAACTCTCCATTTTCAGCTTATGCATTTGAAAATAAATTACTTTGCTTAGGAAAGGAGAAAGAAATACTATTAAGTGACCATAATTGTTATTGCTTTAATAGTCACCTGTATTTTATGAAATCTGAACAGAAAAAATTCAACTAAAAGAACTGAAATGATTAGTCCATTATTGAGTATGCTTTCTGGGTAGAATGACATTTTTGTAGAAAATATTTTCCTATTCCACTAAACTATATTTTATTTAACATGAGTATGAATATAGCCTGAGGTGGGCTTTAAAAAGTAGCTGGGCAAGTCAAATGCCAAAAAAATTATCTCAACTCTGGAGTTAAAACTATACAAAGAAAGAGAGTAATTATAGTGAGGAGAAAGTCTGGATATGGCTGTGATTTCGCTCCTGTATGTATCAGGGTATAAAAATAGCCCTGCATGTTTAGAATATCCTCCTTTCCCTATAACAATTTAGCTAATTCCCATTCTACCTATTCCATAGGGCACATCTATTTTCTGAAGCTTCATTCACATTCTTTCTGACAATTCTTCTATTAGTTTGCCTCCACCTCATTTGCAGTAATTATTTGTGAATTTATAACTCATATCGACTGATGAGCCTCCAAAATCAGGGACATAGTCTTACTCACGTTGCATTCCCCGGTGCCTGGTACATTGCCTGCTCTACAGAAAGTTATAGACAGGTCTTAAAGTGGCATGTCCTGACCATGATTCTAGTGACTGGAAGTAATTCAACAGTCATAAAGTTTCTGACCTTATACTGGATTATATATTTGATTGTCAACAAGTGTTGTGTGCATGTATATTTCTCTCTCCATACTTCAGTATCATGTATAATTACAATGCACAAATAAAAGTATAAAAATAAACCATTTTATAATAAAATTTAAACTCCATGGGAATGTAGACAGTACCATATTCAACATTGTATTGATATTATTAATTTTGAAAAAAGGTGCTCCTTGTATTACATATCCAACTATAAAAACTATAAAATATTATTAATACCATAAAAGAACTTTCTTTTTCCTTCTTATTTCCTGAAAATTCTGCTTTATTTCAGTCGGTAAGTGAATTGTATTCTCATCTAATATATGTCAGTAAAGATAGAAATATTTTATTTTATGTTGTGTTGTTTTGCTACTAGGGATTGAACTCAGGAGCATTCTACCTCCAAGCTAAACCTTCAGCCATTATTTAAGTTTTAATTTTCTAAAAGGGTCCTGCTGAGTTGCTGAACATCTCACTAATTTGCTGAGGCTGGCTTCTATACTGTGATCTTTCTGTCTCAGCCTCCCAAGTACTGGGATTACAGGCATGTGCCACAGTGCTTAGCTGTTTTACTTATTTTTAATTTTTTTTTTTAGTATTTAATTTTTAGTATTTAAGAGTCTTTTGTGGTTCACTTCCTATTTATAGGAATTTTGCATATTATTTCTAGTTTTAAAAGCATCATTGCAAAGTAAGTATTTCCATGGTCACTTTGGAAGACAAGAAACCAAGTCTAAGAGAAGTTAAATACTTCCAAAATGTGAAGTGTCGAAACACTCTGAAAGAGCCAAACTGAAATCAGCTGCAAAAATTGATGGAAATAAAAATGTTAAGAATTTTTAAGATTGAGTTGACAACCAATTAAAAAGAATACTCATGATTGCATGGTCTTGCAGTTAACACTATATGTAGGGGAAGTTTAGGGAATTGACAGTAAGGTGTGCAAGCAACCATGGTGGCCCATGGGCTTGGTGCAGGAACTATTTACTAACCTGAAGGGAAATGCTTAAATATTTTAACTATATATAGTACACTGGTTAAACATGAATTATGACCAAAAGAAAAAAACATACAAATAAATGTCAAAGTGATACAGGCAAGATAAATTTATTTCTTCATCCATCACAAAGTTCTTGGCTGAGACACTTAAAAGAGAGATTAACCAAATAAACATACAAATGTGATATTGTTTATACATGACACAAGAGATTTGGAAAGGAAGACCTCTCAAAATGGAAATCTGTATTTTATGCTAAATTTGATTAGAACACTCACCCAGAAGTTTGATTAGAGAACTAGAGGGTATGATCTACTGGTACGAACTTGAAGGAGAAGCTGGAAGGGCCCATTTGTTCAGATTTTTCTTGGCATATCTATGTCTTTGAGGATAAGGATGCTCCTTTCTTCTGGGTATAGAGAAGGTACCTCTTGAATGAAGGTTTTCTTCAAAGGAAGGTCAGAAAGTCCCTTCAGGGCCTGCTTCAGGAGAGCACTTGACAGTGATCTTGCTTTGTTCTTTCCTCAAATGCCAACCTGCCATATCTTGAGGTGACATGTTCTGAACCCCATCAGTAATTAGGCTGCTGCTGGACCCTGAGTAGTAGCCACTCAAAAACAGTCAATACTTGAATTTCAACATATCTCTCAAGATTGTTTGTTCCCTGTGCTTCTTCCTTGAAAGATAACATAAACAAAAAAGTATTCAACTCACAGTTTTAGAGAATAGTAAAAACAATCTGTTAACCCAGAAATCCTGAGGACAACTATTGCAACCTCTGATTTGAATTGACAGGAGAGATTGGTAGTGGGTTGTTAAAAGGAGGAGAAAATAATTTTAAAAGTTACTTGATATTAACAAGCTTGCATTCCTAAACTATTATGTAGAATATATCCCTCAGAGATCTCAGAAATTTTAGGATACTAACTACAATAGAAAATTGCTTAGTAATCAAAACAATGTTTTTTCCTGTGTGATTTCTAATGGGATGGAGAAATGTTTCATTTTGACTTGCCTCTTTTCTAGTATTCTAATACAACAGTTCTGAATAAAAATTACATGTATTTTGGTATAGTTTATGTCACTTCCATGAATAAGTAGTATAACTTTCTGGAATACACTGTATATTTATTTGGCCCTTCAAAAGAATTTTTAGAACATCTCTCATATCCTTTTAAAGATACGAATTTTAGAGTTTTGAATATTACTCTTTATTTTGGAAAAGTATATCTTCTATTATTTACAATTAAGGATTACTGCAAGGGAGATGACAAAGCCCAGGACTGAGAGTTACACAACCTAGGATTGAGTTTGGCTTTTAGTTAACACTGGATATGAAAATTAAGAAAGTATTCATAAATCAGCAGTGAAGGAGAGTGTTTGCAATAGTCAATACCACTATGTAAGAAATGCATTTTTATTTTCTCAGAAGTGAGGATGTGCTTCAACAGCCTAACTTCTTCATTTGCAGTGTGTTTCTTTAGGGAAAACTATTTGCTATAGGTTAGGGAAGAAAAAGATTCTGATAGGCTCTCCAGTTGTAATTATCTAGTGAGAAAGGGGAAATGCAAACCGGTGTGGTGGCACATACCTGTAATCCCAGTAATTAGGAGGCTGAGACAGGAAGATTGCAGGTTCAGGGAGAGCCTCAGCAAGTTAGGGATACTCTGCAACCTAATGAGATCCTGTTTTGAATCAAAAATAAGAAAATCATTGGAGATATAGCTCAAAGGTTGATGCCTCTGGGTTTAATCCCCAGTCTGCTTACCCACATACATGCAAAAACACACGTGCATGCACACATACAAAAAAAGGGAGGGATGCAACTAAGATTGATAATCATTAGGAAATGGTAATACTTAGGATAATTTTATTTACATGATCTTCTGGGACTATATGGAGAATATAAGACTTATATAACCCAAATATCAGGTGATCTTGAGTTAAGAAACTTCTGAGATGTCATGCAGTCTGGAAAGATGAATAGAACTTACCTAGATAGAAAAGAAATAGCATTCTGGGTAAAGGGTACAGACTGGCAAAAAATTGGAAGTGAGATGATTCTAAGTTCAAAAGACATCACATACTTCGGACTGGCAGAATATTGGATTGATTTGCACAGCGGTGTGACAGAAGATAAAGTGAAATTATAAAGGAACTTATAAGCCCTTTATAAGCCCTTTATATGGCCAGAGACATTGTGTTCAATTTTAGTGACAAGAAGATATTGAAAGATTTTAAACAGAAAAATAAACGTCATGTAGTATGTCAAATCAAAAAGTATAATGGATGAAATTGCATGTCTCTGCTCAAAATATTTTGTTTCCCTGTTATTAGATATAGGAATGGTTTATAGCCCTATATGGGTATTATTATTATTATTATTATTATTATTATTATTATTATTATTTGAATTTTATAAATATATGTGAAACAATTCATTATGTTCATTTTTAAGGAATAAAACCAGAGTTATGCAAATGTTGTCTACAGACAAATTCCAAGTAATTTATGTAGGTATTCTGCCATCAAGGAGGTGGTACATAACTCCCCACCCCTAAACATAGGCTGTACATAGGTACCTTTATAAAGAACATACTATGGATAGGTATGGGAATAGAATCATTTTATAGAAATATAGAAATCTAGCAAACACTATCTCAGCAAAATGAGCGTCAACCTCCTTAAGTCAATATGACAAACATGTACCTTTAAAATAATGTAATGGAAATGGTAATTTAGCTCTGTGATCATCTTATCCAAAACTCATAATAAATATCTAACTAGGAAAAACTGCAGAAAAATACAAAATGAAAGACATTCTAAGAATACTCTCAGATTGAAAGACTTTTATTGAACTTATCAAGAGCAAGGAATGAGTGAGAAATTGACATGGCCAGATAGGACCTAAGGAGATGTGACAACTACATGTACTGAGGTAACCTGGATGCTTTCCTGGAAGAGAAAAATGTCATTAGGGGAAAATTAAGGAATTACTAATAAAACATAGACTTTAGTTAATTTTAATATGCAGATACTGGCTTATTCATTGTAATAAATGTGCCATACAAATGTAAGATTTTAATAATAGAGGAGACAGAGTCTGGGGTATATGTGAGTTCTCCGTATTATCTTTGAAACGTTTCTATAAATATAAAACTAATCTAAAACTAAATTTGTTTTTTATAAAGAGAGTCAGTCACTCTTGGAACCACTTCATTTAAACTCTGCTAACTGTTATTTAGTGATTGTCTTAGGCTGTTTTCTATTGATATAATAAAGTGCTTCTGGCTACCTCCTTTTTAGAGAAAATAGGCTTATTTAGCTCACAGTTTTGGCAGTTGAAAGTCCAGGATCTCATGTTCATATCTATTCAGCCTCTGGAGAGGACTTCTTGGCAGATAGCATAATGATGATGAGAACCTACCTGGAAGAGATGGCATGATGAAGCAGGAAGCTAGAAAAATTTAGGATCCAGGCTTTCTCCTTTATGACAACTTGCTCTCAAGGGATCTAACAGAGGACCAGTGAGAACTACATTAATTCCTTCAAAAGGTGGCATTCTCAGATGGGCATGATAGTGCAAGTTTGTAATCCCAGGACTTGGGAGGCTGAGACAGGAAGATCACAGATTCTCAGCCAGGCTCACTAATATATCAAGGATCACCGCAACTTAGTGAGACTCTGTTTCAAAATAAAATATTGATGGAGGTATAGCTTAGAGGTAGAACACCCCTAAATTCAATTCTTAGTCCAGTTATTTAATTGCCTTCCCCTAAGTCCCACCTCTTAAGGATATTGATATACCACCTCAATATCTCAAGCTTCCAGCACATGGACCTTTAGGAAACACTCAAACCATAGCAGTGATCCATTAATGAATGAGATAATGGAAATTGTGACCAAGAAAATCCAAATTGGCTATGGGAAGTAGGCCTGTAGAATATGGTATTGGAATATATTCTATTTACTGAAATGGACTAAAAATTTCTTGATGCTAGGAGCTTGTCTTTGAGGGAAAACTTTGTGAATGATCACTAAATGGGAAGCCCCAGATCCTCTATTATGTGATCTTGAGAAAATTAAATTTAAAGTTTATCTGTAAAATTGAGATGGTAAAAGTTCTAACTATTTGAGTGTGAGAGTATGTCAAAAACTATCCCTTTGACTTACTATGCCTATTTTCAAAGAGAAGTTGAGGCAAATAATTTGAAAATGTATGCATGGAGCTTACAAATTATAAGCTGCTATAGAGATATAAAAGGAAACTTTCCAGATTTCAACATCTGGATATCTCCTAGACACCTTTACAACAACAATTTGAATACCCAGCCCACAATCATCTTTCTAGTTCTCTGTGGACTCAAAGTGCCTTAGGTTTCTTATTTTCCTTCTGTCAACTGCATACTTAAGAATTTTATGAACTGTTATATCAAATAGAAATACATTTAATTCAATTTTAAGAAGACTTCCTAGCCTGCCAATAAAGGCTCCTCTGTCCTTCAAGGTCTTCTATAATTTTCCCTAAGTAGTACACCTCGGATCTTACCTGTGCATAAAATGAGTCACTTGGATTTCTGGCCAACTCCATTCTCAGATGCCAATCTTTCATAAGAATAGAACACCACAGCACACAGAGATTTATCACTTTGGGCTGTCCTCAATTATTTTCTTCCTTACTTGCTCCAATTATAGAAAGTAGATGATCCCAAAGAATCACAGCTCAGGGTATAATTTTAATATTCTGCTGAAGGTCTGGCTGTAACAGCAAAGAAGTACAATGCAGAGAACTACTTATGACCCTGGCCCAAGTCAAAACAGTCATGGTCTGCCTTACCCATGAAGATTTCTGCTTCTCATTTGAACTGTTGGGCCCAGCTTGATGCTTTCTAAAAGTTCTCCAGATTTCTCAGTACTCAGAGTATAGGCCAAATGAACCCATTGTTCCAGAATGAGAAGGTAACTTTTTTTTTAATCTTAATCCAAAGCTTTCTATATTATTAATAAAATACCATAGACTGGTGGCTTAACTACTTTTACTATATTTTCCCTCAGTTCTGGAGATTAGAAGTTTGAGATCAATAACGAGTTTTTCTTAGTTCTCCCACCTCAGCTTCCTGATGACCTCTTTTTCACTGTGTCTTCAACCAGTCCTCTTCTAGTCTGTTATATGTGTATTAATTTCTTAAAAGGACACAAGTCATATTGGGTTAGGACTTATCCCAGTTACCTTATTACTTTTTGTGTGTTGGGGGGGGGGTAATGGAGATTCAACCCAGGGCTATTCAACCTCTGCACCACACTCCCAGCCCTATTTTTTTTCTAATTTGAAAAAAGATCTTGCTAGGTTGATGAGAGTCTAACTATTTGCTGAGACTGTCCTTGAACCTATTATCCTCCTGTCTCAGTCTCCTAAGTCCTGGGATTACAAGTGTACATCACCATGCCTGGCTTCTTATTACCTTTGTATTGGCCCTATCTCCAAATACATTCTTGTTTTGAGATGCTGGTGGTTAGAACTTGAGCATATATATTTTGGAGGATACAACTCAGCCCTTTACATTTTCCTTCTAAGTTCTCATTTTCTGTTGTAGAATCAAGCTTTTCCTAGGATGACTGATGGTAGGAATATCCATAACCTTTAGATATTACTTCCTTTCTGTGAACAGTAGTACACTATAACACTGTTATTTCAAATTTTTGAAGTCACGTGATACTCAGAAATTAAATGTTATCCTTTGTTGAACAGTCTTAAACGACACCATATTTTGCTCTCAATTATCTATTCTAGTTGTGCTGCAATCCATTTAGCCTTTGGTTTTTGTTTGTTTGTTTCTTTTTTTTTTAGTTTGTCCATTTCAAAAGTTCATAACATCTCCAAGTCACCTCTTTACAGTTTCACTCATCCTGTAATATTGCAATTATCTGCTTACTTGCCTGTTTTCCCAAGTAGACGTATTCTTTAGAGGAACTGTGTTGCATTTATTTTGGAGCTCTGGATGCAGGCCCAAGCACATAACACATGCAGAGTAGGTGCTTGCTGGGATAATAACATTGCCTTCTCTCAGAGCTTCTTCACCAGGCATGCATTGAGCACCAGCTCACTGGTAGGCAATGCGATAATGAAGGAGAAAAAGTCACATATTCTTTACTTGGCCTCAACTCTCCTAACACTCAGTCAAACCACCTCAAATCAAGTGAATAGATATTGTCTTTTCCTTTTTAAGCCCTCCCCTAGTACTAGGGGTCAAACGCAGGGACTCACACATTGGTCAAGCTTTCCAACACTGAGCCATACTCCAAGGAGTTAGCTTTGCCACCAGTGTTACAATCAAGTTTCAGTTGCATAATGGCCAAAGTTGTGAAATTAGAACCAAAAGAGTGATGATTTGTTCTAGCAAACTAAGGCAGCTTCCTTGGACACTGTATTATATAGAAAAAGTGGACATTTTTGTGAGATGAAGTTCTTGAGCAATTTCATCTGTATCACCTGGATGAGAGTCTGAATGCTAAACACTAAACTACAGAGTTGATTCTTATAATAGACTAGTGCCCAGCAGGAGTATGCAGGCTTTGTTATTTTTTTTAGATTGAAGTCATTTCACAATTTTAGTTCAGTCCTTTGTTTCATGCCCGAGTGACTTATAATAACTCTTTTTGGTATTCCAAATACAGGAGCAAAAATAGAGAAACAAACAAACAGATAAAAATCCTCCTATGTTTGTCTTATGGAACAATCCACTCTTATACCAAAAAGTACCACTTACATTATTTTTTTAAATTGTAGTCATAAATTTTCTTATATAGCTTTGCATAAGACATGTGTGGAGGGTTTTATTTTGTTTGTTTGTTTTTAATGTAGAACAGTCTGACGTAGGCTCAAAGATCTTCCCTATTGGATCATCTGAGCTTGGCCTAGGATCTCACAGATCACCAAGATCCTGTTATCTGGAGGTTCCAGAGGGCCTTAGCTTGAAATGGCAGTATACCAGTCTGTATCTTTCTGGTCTTACCCTCTGAGAAGTGGTGTGATATCAAAGAAAGAGCATGAAGTCTGAGAGACAGGCTTCCAACTCTAGGAACAGAAAAAGAACAAAAGTAATAACTTTCTAAAGGTGTGGTGCAAGACTTTTTGTAGACAAGAATATGATCAACTTAGAAAGTCTTAAAAGAATTGAGAAATCTGACATGTTCATTCTGTCCCTACTTCACCCCTCATTGAGCAGGACTATTCAACAAAGTCCACATTACAAATTATGATGTGATAATCACGTGTCTATGATTTATAGCCAAAAGATTTTAAAATATTATTTACTTTTTATTTGGAGATAGTTTTAAACTTATAGGAAAGGTACAAGAAAAGTAGTACAAAGAATATTCAAAAACTTTTACCCAGATTCACCTATTGTTAACAGTTTGCTTTTGTTTAAAATTCCTTCATACATTTTATATAAATTATGCAATGCCATGCATCTTTAGCATTTTTTAATCTGAAATATTTTCACTGTTTATTTTTTCACATTTATATTTAAAATATATATTTCTTTGGTGCTTAATTATGTTAATCTTTCTAATATTTATTAGTCATTTGTATTTCTTGCTTAACAAATTATTCATGTTCTTTGTTCATTATATATGTGGTGTCCCATGTTTTCTTTACCAATTTTGTGAGTTCTTTATATACTAAGAACATTAACATTTTTCATATCTTGCAAAAGAAAAATGTCATCCATTCTCTCCCTTTTATTAATAGAATAGTCCCCATTTGTAGTTTATCTGATTTTTTTTGTGATTAGATTCATCTTCTATACGATGTTTTGTCCTTTTCAGAGTATCACATCTAGATAAGTAAAATGTCCATCCTATTGGTGATATTAATTTTGAATATGTAGTCAAAGTTAACAGAATAAGAGGTCACTGAATATCATGTACATCTATGTTCCTCATCAGAATTTTCTCCTAGACTTATCATCCTTTTAAGATTTATATCTGATATACTCATTGTTTTTTTTTTTTTTCCATGTAGGTATGAAATGCTGGTTTTGAAGCTCCAGTATTTCATCTGTATTTACCAGCTGGTGCTCAGCATTATACAGTAAGCAAAACTTTCCCTTCTCTTTTATCTATCATCTTTTTCTCTGTATCTATATCTGTATATCTATACTTCTACATATCTGGAAACAGGGACAAATTTCCTTGCTCATTTTCAGTTAGAATCTCTTTTATTTCTTTCTCTTGCCTAATTGTTTTTATAGGACTTCTAGGACTATGTTCAATACAAGTGTTACAAATCAACATCCTTAGAGGAAAGACTTTCAATTTTTTACCATTGATCTTAGCTATGAGTTTGTTCTCTTAGGCCTCTATCGTGATGGGCAACTTTCCTTCCATTCCTAATGTGATGAGAGTTTCTTATGAAAAAATATTGTAATTTGTGAAATGCTTTCCTCTGCTTAAAATGGATTTGAACTCAAGGCCTATCTCTTTCTAAGTCCTCACTATAGTCCCCATTTGTATCAGGCTGATTACTTATTTGTGAGGGAAGGAAGAGTTTACTTGCTAGCACACTATGATGGCAAAGTGTACCCTGTGCCAGGAAGTGACTGTGCTGGAGATTCTTTCAAGGAGCTCACATTATAAGGAAAGATTTGAGTACTATATTCTAGAAAAGAATTTACTGTTATATTTTTATTAAAGATCAATTAAAATATATGGCCTTTAGATTATTATGGCTTACTTAATATGAACATATTGGTATTTCAATATGGTTTGAAGATCTTGTCCATAAACCTCAGTAGATAAATAGCACAATTTCAGTCAAACATATCCTTCTCTGGGAAGATTACTTATGCTCAGTGTTAAAAGGTTAAGAATAAAACCATGTCTTAAATATAAAATGTAGAATCCCACATTTATAAGTGCAGTATTTCCTATTTTAATTCTTCCTTCAAAGGCTTAATCTGAGCAGGGCACTAAGGAGGGAATAAATCTCATTGATGTCTTTATCTCTCAAACTGTGTTCAGAACAAAGAAACATCTTACATAACATATATCCATAGCTGTGCCTTAGTAGGTTTTATACTGATAAATCATATTTATGTTGATACTTTGTATGGCAGGGATTCTCTTTTTGAAAGGGGTTAATGAGGCAAAAATTGAACACATACATTTTATGGACACTATTTCTGAAAAGCTGAAACTTTTGATCTCTGAGTTTTTATAACTGGAATCTTAGTCACTGCCTATCCCCCACTTGCCAGAAATGATCTAATGGCTTAGAACATGGATGCAATAAGGTAGGGCTTGAACAACAGGGGTGACAGTGGTGGCAGGGGCTTAAAGTACCATATCCTGAGCAATTCTTATATGTCAGGTTTGAATGCCGTTTTTTCTAAGCTATGTGAGATAGACATGTATACCCATTTCACTGATGGAAAATCTGACACTAAGAGAAAAAAGTGATGTGGCAAAGATTAAATGGCTGATAGTTGATTCTGTCCAAGTCATGCTCCGTTTCTGAGAGAACTCTGACTCTTTTTACTAGAGAGATATGTGGTAACTGGTTTGTAGGTCCAGAGTAATTAACTGCTATCTCTTATACAGCTCTCTTGGCAAGACTCCAGGATGATAATCTGAGAACATTCTATATGATGATGACAATTGTCAGGATACACTTGTACAATCTCAGAGAAAAGCCTCGTCCAAGGCTTAAAAAGAAGAGTGTGTGTTGTGCATTATGCTTCCAAACTACTTGTGCATCCATTATCTAATTTGATCAGCAATGAGTTTCATTAAATAGAAAATCTTTTTTATTTAATAATTAATTTGATTTGCTTTCATTAAGCTAATGGACAGGAGCAGAGCACAGAGGATAACATCAAACTCCACAGGACTCACGCCCTGGCTGGCTAATTCATTCTGTTGCCTTTGAACTCTTTCTTTTGGAGCTCCCTCAAAGCAATCATATTAAGCTATGCTGGGTGTTACAGCTTGAGTCTCTCCTCCCAGCAGGTATCCAGGTGCTGCCTGACATTTGGTAACTGGGCCAGGGTCTGCATATGGTTCTTGACAGATCTATGCTCATAATACTGTGGCACTTAATTTCATGATAAAAGCAAAATGGCAACCAGTTTAGACATACAAGGGTTGGTCTCTCTTTGGTAGCAACTGCTTGGTAGAGCCTGTCAGGAGGTAGATGGCATTGACATTTGGGGGTTGAGTCACCTTCTGGAGAGAGGGCTGTGCTTTCTGCAAAAGTGTCTATAAAATACTTTCATATGGATGATATTTGTCGTTTGGCAAACATTTGTTTTGCCTTCTTTGGAATAGAGAGGATAAAAAAAGTAAAAAAAAAAAAGAAAGAAAAAGGGAGGAAGGAAGGGAGGAGAAAAGGAGGGAGGGAGAGAGGAAGGAAGGAAGGAAGGAAGGAAGGAAGGAAGGAAGGAAGGAAGGAAGGAAGGAAGGAAGGAAATGCAAATAAGATTTGTGGTTATGTTGTGATTTTGGATATATCACTCACCTACCAAATCTTTCAAAATGTTTTTAAAATACCCATTTGACAGCTACTTGAATTTTGAAAGTTAGATTTTATTTTTTAAAATAGTAATATCACAGAAAAAGTTTGTCCAAGTGTCTTATCATGTGTTTAATGATAGTTGGGCTCATCATGTTCCAGGCCTGACCAGGACAGCACAGTTAAACACTAGATTCATCTACAAGGTTCCAGAAAGTTAATCAGAATATCCAGTGATAATTTAGGATGTGCATATTTCATTTGCAGTGACCAAGCTGATTTTTGATCATCTGAATAATTTGTCTTAGCCAGTTACATCTGAAAAATGACCAGAATTCTTGTGCCAACTACAACTAGTCAAAGCACTGGGATTTCCTCTCAATAATACTTGAGATGGCCCGGCATGGTAGTGCAAGACTGTAATCCCAGTACTTGGAGGTGGAGACAGGAGAATCACTGGTTCCAGACCTGCTCTAGAAACTTAGAGAGACTCTCAGCAGTCTAGTGAGACCCTGTTTCAAAATAAAAAAGGGAAACATGAGGGACTTTAGATAATGGAGGAGAACACTAGTGGAGCAAGGGAGGTGGTCTAGGGAAGGGAGAATGAATGAAGAAAACACTTTCATTGAGATTAAGTTCATATGTAAGAATACCAGTGCTAAGCTCAATATCACGTATGCGGAAAGAGGGGGTGGGGAAGGAGCCGGGGAAAGCACGCCAATTGCCGTGTGCTTGTTTGTCCCTATCAGCATGAACTGCATTATGATGTGAGACAATAATGTAACAATAAAAGTATTAAAAGTAAATAAATAAACAAAATAAAATAGGACAGTTGGTGTTGCTCAGTGGTACAACTCCCCTGGTTCAATCTCCAGTACCTCAAAATATATAAATAGCCTAGTGTAGTGGCACATGCCAATAATCCCAGTACTTGGAAGTCTGAGATAGAAGGATCATAGGTTCAAGGCTAGACTCAGGAACTTATCAAGCCCCCATTTCAAAATTTAAAGAATATATAATATATATGTATATATTATATATAATTATAGTATATTATAAATAATTGTATATTTATAATATAAATACATTATATTATAAATACATATAATATATTATAAATAATTATAATATAATATAAATTATATTTAATATATAAATATAAAGGGCTGAGGGCTGCAGCTTCGAGGTAGAATCAGAATGCCCCTGTTTTAGCCTGCAGTAACAACAACAACAACAAATTCTTCGGCTGCACTGGAATTCTCTTTTTTAAACTTTGTATTTCATTTCAGTACTTTTTTAGAATACTTTTTTATCACCTTTCCCCATAATAAAACACAATGGTGGTCTATTATATCTGTTGAATGTGGAGTCAGAGGATACCTGGATTCTAGCCTCTACTCTGTCAGTTTTAAGCTGTCTGACTGTGCCAGTAATTAAGACTCCCTGAGCTTCAGTTCCTGTAGTATGATTGTGGTAAGGACATCTTCTTTGTTGATTTTTATAAAGCTTTGAAGAAAATGTATCTAGATAATGTATATAAAGTATGTACTAACAGGCATAATAGGTATTCAATAAATGATACCCATCCTCACACCCTAGTCACCCTAATCACCATCACCACCTTAAAGCATTAGTCTACTTTTAAAACTATCCTTATTAGATTTCCAGGCTCCACTTTCTTTTTTAAGTTAGGACCTGTTCTGTCCCTTAAGGCAACTTTTGCCAATCTAAAGCATCATGTGTAGACTTTACAGGTGTAATTCTCTGAGGGAAATGCATCACCTAGTTATAGGAGAGCCTACATGTAATTATGTGTACATATATACACTGATCCAGAGAGAGAAGGAGAGGAACAGACCCCACTATGTGAACTTTTGTTGTATAATGATGCTTATTTATAGTGTATCAAATGCAACCAGAATCTAGACATTCACTTTGGGAAAGAAGTCAAATAGCTAACATTTATAAACACCTCCTGCTTTCTATATACACTATCTCATTTTAATCTTCACAGCAGCCTTAACAGATTATCATTTCAGTATCATAAATTAAAATATGGAGTTAGATAAAATTAATTAAAAATTTAACTCCGCAGAATTAGAGAGTATTTGAGCTGGGATTCAAATCCTATGACAGTTGAGTTACAGTGCCCACTTTGTTTATGATACTTCACAACTTAGGAAACAGTGATCATTAACCATTGATGTAGAGTCAACACTGTTCCTCATTATGAACAGCACAGTTCAAAGAGGCTTCATTTCAGCTTGCTATCAAGCTATGTTGAAATCTTACACATGCCACCTATCACTTCTCTTGGAAATAGAAGATTTTTAGGCTGCCTCATGAGCTTAGACCTGACATCCAGCTCTACAAGGTTTATAGCTTAAACTCTACTGAGACACTGGCCAAATTCATATGCTTGAGATTTTTTATCTTATTAACCAACTAGTGGTAATAGAGAGTAGAGGGGTATAATATTTGTCAGATAATCATTGAAGATGAATTTGCTGTGAAAGGTTAATATTTTAGTTAGCATAATGGCAACTCCTCTTTTGCTTTCCATCAAACCTTCGCTGTACCCAAGAGCCAGAATCATGAATAATCAATTTTTTAAAATTTTTGGCCAGAAAAACCAGAAGTATTTTCAAATGTGAGTTTTCTTTCCAAGTCTTAGAATACAATCTAATTTTATGAATATAGCACTTTTTTAATAATAAATCAGACTCCTGAGTGAATAGTAGGCTTTCCAAAACAGAATAGTTCATAAAGTTACTGGATTCAAGATCAAATGAATTTCCTTCTGAGACAACTAGCAATGTTCCTCTGCTTGTAGCAAGATCTGAAGTGAGGCAAGGCATGGCTAGACCCATATTTTATATATGATTTCTCTCTTCCTCTCTCTCTCTCTCTCTCTCTCTCTCTCTCTCTCTCTCTCTCTCTCTCTCTTGCAGTAATGGGAATTGAACACAGGGCTGCTTTATCATTGAGCTACATCTCAAGTTCTTTTTTATCTTGACACAGGTCTTGCCCATTTGCTGAGGCTGGCCTCTAACTTGCAATCCTCCTGCCTCAGCCTCCCAAATTGATGAGATAGCAGGCATGTGACACTGCGCCTGGTTTATTTAATATTGTTGATACACAAGAAGGGACTGGACATTCAAATAATAAATAAAACATAGATTCTGATATTAAAGAAATCAGAGTGCAGTGAAGATTAAAAAGTAACTATAAAATAACATAATAATTGATATGACACTGATAGTTCAACTGCAGTGAAAAAAGGCAGGGGGGAATCTTAAGTTTAGTAATGGATATATTTGGTTTGAGTTTCTTTTGAAATATTCAAATGTGTTATCCAAGTAGTGTTTGATTAGAAAACAAGAGTATGCTTTACTGTGACCAAGATTATCCTTAGGGAGGATTATTGTCTATATTAAGGAGCGAGTGCATTTTAAAATAAGTGATTTAATTGGAGTAGCACCTAACATTTGTTGAGAACTTAGTATGAATCAGGGAGTGTGCCAAATGCACAGTGGTCTCTGTAGCAGCCCTTAGGGTGGATGTTTTTCGTCTTTAGATGCATGAACATGGGCTGATGCATAGTATTGCACAGCAAGTAAGAAGTAGAGCTGGCATTTGAAACCATGTCTCCTGAAATTTAAAGTCTATTGCTTAAAAGAGGTATTCAACTGTACTACATCAGAGGTAAAATTGTAATGGTTTTGGAAGGAAGTTTGGAAACTCAGTAAGTTTGCCAACTTAGGGCTTGATAAGACTGTTATAGGTTTCTCACAAAAACTGATTTTGAAGGAGGGCTATCAGGTCCTATTCAAATTTTGCCACTTTCTCACTATGTGATCTTGGCTACATTGTTCATCTTCTTTAGGCATCAGGGCTTTTTCTATAAAATAAGCAATGTCAACTTATGCATCACAAACTTTCTGGGTGGTTTGAAATAAAACAGATCAGGACACCTGTTCTGAGCTCAGTACATAGGAAGTGATCTATAAATATGTGTTTCCTTCTGCATCATGTACTCTTTCCTAAAGAGAATCCAGAAAAAAAGAGTTTGCAGCCTGCTTCAGTGGATGTGCCAGGGATTCTTAAATTCAGTATGTGTAGGAGTCACTTGAGGGTTTTGTTAAATGTAGATTCTGGTTCAGTTGGTCTAGAGGTGGGGAAGGGAATGAAATTTTGCTTTTCTAATAAGATCCCAGAAGATTGTTATGCCAGTCTTCTAAAACATTTTCATTAGCAAGATTTAAATTGTTTGAGTTTTTCTTCTTTTGTGTCTTATTAAGTACCTACTGCTTCAAGTCAATTTCTTTCTGCTTTACCTTTATACCAAACAAAGAATAGTGTTTTCATAGTCACAGGTGGTGGCAGTATTGGGCACCTTCCCAAAACACTGAGTGCTTATTATTCAAGAGAACAATTGAACAGGAGAAAAACCTTTATAACAATGACAGTATTACTAGAGAACATGCCTATACTGCTTTGGAATTTGCAGTGCTTTGGAGTTTGCAGTGCTACACAGAATATCATCACAGTTGATTTAGCTGTCCAATTGATATTTTTTTAAAGTCTACTATCTCTAAGGCAACAAGGGGTCACAAGAAAACTAAGATAGAACCCCATGATACTCCTAGTTTAGCAGGAAAGAATGGTGGGAGGGTCAGGAACAATAGGGTGATATAATAAGATCAGTACTAGGCGTGTGCTCAAAATCATGCAGTGATATTGGTCATCAATATGTTCTCCATATCACTGCATGATAAGGGGAGGTTTATCAGAGGATGACACATCTTTATCTGCATAGATATCTCCATTGTCAAGGCCATGGCTTTGTCTCTGTATCATATCTCTATCAGCACAATGGTTGTTACCCTTATAATCATCTATTGTCATTTATTGGTTACTTACTCTTTATCAGATACAATGTAAGATAATGTTAGGCATTACTCAAACAGTCTTTGCCATCTCCTCTTGATTTAGGCACAATTTTTCCCCCATTTTACATACGAGATGAAGATACATAGGGAAGTGGAATGATTTGCTTACTACTAAACTGCAGGTCTTAGATTCAAAATCAGGAACTTATCCTAAAGCCCATTTTCTTAATCATGATGACATTACTACCCTAGTTTTATTTATATAAAATAGTTGATTACAACAATTCACAGAGATATGGTACATATATTAATTGTTTCATTTTTATAGTGAAGACCCTTAGTCTCATATAATATATATTATTTCCCCAAATAATTGGGCAAAAAGTAAAAGCCAGACTTATTAAAGTCTTCTAATTCCATGTCCAAGTTTTCCTAGTACATGACTTCATAATCATAATCTTGCAATCTATAACCCCCAACACTATGATATTTAATGTTGAATATCAACATCCTTCAATTTAAAATCCCAAATATTTCTCTCCTAAAAGATTAAACTCCACCAAACCAAAACTCTCATGAAAAAAGGCTACATAAGAGGGGTGGAAAGCTGAATTACGGAGAAGGGACTTGCTGTGTTATACAGAAACTGTGGCAACTTGAGGCCCAAGTGAGTCATTTGCGTTACAGTTGATGACGTTCTAGGAGCTATTTAATGAATTAAATCCACAAGTGTCTGGAGAAGCCAGTTCAGTTAGTGACTGGTTTTGAAATACTTATATGCCTAGGAGAATAGGAAGATATTTATGCAACCGTGTTGCTGTGTGATCCCCAGTATTTTTCTGCCAAATCTGTGGTCTCTATATAGGTGCATGTGAAATGTATTGTTATATGCCCAACACATTATAGACATGTGGCACAGAAAGTAGAAAAATTTGACAGGGAATACATATGTCCACTCATATCAAATGATAGAATTTCAAGAAGAGCAGCACAACATAGAATTTGTATGTGCACATATTCTCCAAGGAGATGCATGTCCTAAAAGCAAACAGCCCTTTCACTGTGAAGCAAAACTTCAAAAGATAGTTAATGTTCATGCATGCTATAAGTTTGTGTGGACTGCCTACATGCAACTACTTATACCTTGTAATGTGCTTCTCAAATGCCCAATTTCTTTTCCTTTTAGTTTTTTTTTTCATTTTAACTTTTCAAATTTTTTAGTTATTCTAAATTGTCAGCATTATTTTTGACAATTCACTATTCTATGCATTTCATCTTTGAGACTCTTTCAATATTTGAGGTCTACATCACACACAGACTTTTAGAGGGTTATAATTTACTTTATGCATGTTTTGCATAAAGAGATGCATTATCACAAGGAGAACTTGGTTGTACGTGTACATGAAGCCATTGACACTTCCTCAGTGAATGAAAAGACATCCTTTGTATAGGTCTGCAAATATAAAACATAGAATTCATCAAGATCTTGGTTCTTTGGGCAACTGTATATAGAGGGGAAACTCACAGCAGTTTTTGAAAGATTTCATCAAAAGACAGGTGGTCCATCATGGTATTTCAATTATAAAGCTAATTGCAGTTATAAAGCTGGGTGCATACTATTAGTGATTGTAGTGTGTATTCATACATTTTATCTTTTGACATATTTCTTTATGAATATAGTTTGTTCATAACTTTTATACTTATGTAACTATCAGTCCATTGTTTTCACTTGAAAAATATGTATGTTATAATTGCCTATTTTATTTTGTAAAGTGGCTTATGAAGTATTCATTTATGTTTTATGTTTCTTAAGTAAATCTCCATTTAAGTATAAATATATACTTAAAATTTTTAACTTTATCCAAAATCACATTTTGGGGGATTTTATATTTTTAGGATTTTCTTCTTCTTCTTCTTCTTCTTTTTTTTTTTTTTTTCTTTTTTTGTGGTACTGGGGATTGAACTCAGGGGCATTCTACCTCCGAGATACACCCCCAGCCCTATTTTTTATTCTTTATTTTGAAACCGAGTCTCACTAAGTTGTGGAGTGCCTCACTAGGTATCTGAGGCTGGCCACCAACCCAGATCCTACAGTCTCAGCCTCCTGAATGCTGGGATTACAAGTGTGCGCCACCATGCCCAGCTTAGGATTTTCTTCTTTTGGAAGTAAAGCATTTAAGGTTGTGTCTTAACTAGGCTTGGTGGCACTTACATGTAACCCCAGTATTTGGGAGACAGTAATGGGAGGACCACAGGTTCCAGGCCAATCTCTGCAAATTAGCAATACCCTATTTCAAAATAAATGAGTTGGGAGAGTGTTTCAGAGGTATAGTGCCCCTGGGTTCAAGCCTCAGTGCCAAAAAATAAAATGATTGTGTCTTCAGGGATTTTGGCTAAAACATCACATTCTGCAGATACTGGGTAGGGAAATTATGAGAACTGCATTCATTCATGCCCTGTATATGCATGCCAGAAAATGGCCTTCTTCATTTCACAGCCTCTAAGTCTATAAAAATAATTCTGCTCTTTTTTCAAAGACCTTGATTTAGAAATAACATATTCTGATTTTTATCTTTGGCTCTCTGTTCCCTTTGAACATTATTTCTTCTCTTCTACCTTTCTTGGTTTCTGATTTTTATATTATTAACAATACATATTTTAGTCACCTTTAAAGAAGTCTTACTGAGTAATCTTTTCTTTTCACCTACTAGAGGCTGAAGAAGAGCCTCTAAAATATTATTGGCTGAGCTGGGTTTGATGGTGCATCCTGTATTCCAAGTAATTGGGAGACTGAGACAGGAGGATTACAGGATGGAGGGCAGCCTTAGCAATGTAGCCAGACTTTCAGCAATCTAGTGAGACATTGTTTTAAAACAACAACCAGAAAAAAAATGCAATGGGCTGGGGGTTTATCTCAGAGGTCCTGAGTTTAATCCCCCAAACTATCCACATAAACAAATATTATTGTTTGAGAGGGATGCTCATGGAGTCATGTTATTACCTGTATCATTTAGTTCTTTTTTCCTTCCATGCTGGGCTGTTTATTCTCTTTCTTTTTCTGCTGTATTTTATTTTCACTTTTTATTCCTCTCCTCCTCCTATCCTTCTTTCTGTCTCTCTTCCTGTCATTTCTCCATCTCTCTGGAATTTAAAAGGAGAATGCTATATTCCCATTTAAAATTTTGCTATAGATTTTCTACATGTATAATAACAATATAACCAACATAGTATCCTATGAAGAACTATGCTTTGTGGTCAAGTAGAACCAGATAACTTTTTATATTTACCATTATCTGACTTTGTAACCCTAGAATCCTTAAGTCTTAGACTCAACTTTCTCCTCTGTAAAATAGAGATGATAATATCTATTTTCACAAGACAAATAAAAATCTAATTTTGCCTGAAACAGAGAGAAGGTGCACAATGAATAGTTTCCCTCCAGTTAAAATGTTTTTTAAAGTTACAGCCAACATAGTGTTCTGCATGTGTGTATGTGTGTGTGTGTGTGTGTGTGTGTGTGTGTGTGTGTGTGTGTGTGCCTTTATAAATTGGTAAGGCCCTATCTTCCACCAGATGGTAAAATTTCCATTGGAGAGACTCCTTCTGACTCATATTTTTGTCTCAGTAACCCAGTTCAATGCATGTTATGTGATAGATTCTTAATATGTGGGATATTTGTGGAATGGAGCCAGGAGAGAAGCTGTATCCACCAAGAATGTGGACTTCCCTGGCAGACAGGGGGTACTCTCTTTCTCACTCTCGCCCCCAAAGCAGCCTTTGCTACAAGGAAAGCCTCCAGGTTGGTCCTTCTGCTGGTGAGAGATTGTTGGCAGCATTTCTTTCCAAATTGGAGAGTAGAAGAAAAGACTGCTCGACCAGCTGCCATCAACAACTTAGATAACTTGAATGTTTAGGCAATTATAGGTTCCCTGTGGTGTTCCCCAATGCTCATTTCAAGTATACTATTTTTTTTAAATCAACTGAAGAAAAGGCTCATAAAAATAGCACAATGCTGCAACTCCATCCTGCAAAAATGAGTAAAATATATTTATGAATTTCCTCTGGAAGCTTATTCTATGCTGCTTTGGAGTCACTACCGCCCACTCCTGACATACTGATGTTGCTGGGATCTCCACACTGTGCACCCAGAGTCCTGCAGATGTTTCCTCTTCTTGGAAAAGCTTAACCTTGCCTGGGTTTTACAGTTATTCTACCTGAGGCCCCCCTAAACTCTGTACTTCTGCTCTGCTGTTCAACTCTGCCCTGCATAGCCACCATGGGTTAAATATCTTATGAAAAGCCCAAAATTACCTGAGTTCATCACAGGAATGAAGTTGATATTCCCCAACCAAAACCACTATCATCTTATGTTTGTTATCGCAAAGAATGGAATTAGCAGCTATTCAGTCCTTAGAACACAAATATAAGTACACATTATTACCTTCATGTGGCTGATAATTAAAGTGTAAAGAAATTATGTACCTAGAATGTGAAAGAGCTAGCCTTCCATTCCAAATAATCCTATTCCAATGACTGTCTCTTCTGATAAACTTTACCAGAAAAAATAACATAGAGCAAGAAGGGGAAAAGGTGTTGATTCATTAGTGAAGCAATGATAAGCTACTTTCCCTGTTGCATCAATTATCACTCAGATGTACCTATTCCTTGCTTCCCTAGTTACCAAGCACTTTGCTGAGTAAAAGCCATGACTTGAATGATTCAATGAAATTGAATATAATTTATTTTATTAAAATACATGATGATATTATTTGAAATTATATCTGAGAGTAATCTTCCAGCCATTGCTGAATCAAATCTATTGATTGCATCTAAAAAATAATGGAAGAAGTGACAAACTAGCCTTCTGCTCCAGAATAAGCACTTGCTCAAGAACTTTTTAATGAGCAGACTACCATCTCTGACCCATATGCAAGACATAGAAGAGCTGAGAGGTTTCAATGTCATTTGTAAATATGTGGCAGTTTGAAAGAAGCACATACTCTCCTTATACTCTTTTTTGCCATTTTATAGACTATGATTGAAGTTGAGGAGAGACATTTTAGAGTCGGCTTAATATGTCACACTTAAATGGGAGAGAGAAATGGGAGGCAGATGTATAGGGATTTGTTAATATTGCTAAGGAGTTTTTCTACGCTAAGAGATTCCCTTGCCTTATAGAGGTGGTTGATTTGGGGAACTTCTCTAGGATTGCTATAATGCTTCTTATATAAAAATTAGGTATATATATATATTTTTTAATTTTGTATTAAGAGTGAATTCAATAGAAATAACTCTTAAAGGTTCAAATGAAGTTTATGTAACAAAGAGAGTAATTCTGGGTAATATTTGCACTACTATCATAGGTAGGAAGATGCCTGATAAGGAGAAAGGAGCCATACAGTACCCCAGGGGTTCTTCTCAGAGAGGCAACAACAAATGATCTCCAATTCCAGAAATGTTACCTCAATTTTAAAAACTCAAAAAAAAAAATAGAATAATGGGAATTGTATGGGATTGAAAGTCAGGTAGATTTCATTCTAGTCTGTACCCTTTCCTACATGGAGACAATGGGAATATTCAACCATCTCTATATCTTATTTTCTACATTTTAAAAGTGACATAACATTTCTGAGTGGCAGATTTGTTGAGGTTTCAATATTAATTGTTGGTGTTGCTAAAATCCTAGCTCAGTGCTTACTGCATTGCTAGACATAGCTATAAAACTGTTATTTGTCTGTCAAATTCACATAGGTCAAGCTTGAGAGGTTACTATACAAAGCAAGCAGCATATCAAATAGGGTCTTATTCTATTTCAATAATCAACATTTATTTCCTTTTGTAGAGAGATTTTCTTTCCCAATATAGAGTTATAATAGAGCTCATATATATAGTTATATATATAGTTATATATATAGTTATAATAGAACTAATATATAATAGCAAACACATATATTAGTGAACATGAAAAAAAGATCAAGACAGATACCAAAGTCCAATTCCCAGGTATTTACCCAATAGAAATGAGAACATACGTCTACAAGAAGACTTGCGCTCAAATATTCATGACAAATATACTCATATTAATCAAAATGGTAAACAATACAAAGGTCTGTCAAATGCTGAATAGAATTTATAAATTTTGGTATATCTACACAATAGAATACTATTCAGCAAAATAAAGGAGTGGATACTAATATAATAAAAGTACAGAAAAATCTCAAAATTATTATACTAAATTAAAGAGGACAGGCATAAAAAGAAATTTTTTGATTCCATTTATATAAAATTCTAGAAAATAGAAAACTATATTATCAGAAATTATACTAATACTTACCTGTGGCTAGAGATGGAATGAATGACAAGGTACTAATAATAGAGGGCCTAAGGAAAAATTTGGGTAATGTAAATAAGTGTAAATATTTTATATTATGGCCAATATTAACACTGTATATATTCATGAAAATTTATCAAATTGCATGCATAAAATTGGTGAATATTGTTATATGTAGCATATATGTAAAGTTAACCTTTTCAGTGAAGCCCAAAGTTATTCTCTACTTTTCTAGAAACAAGATTGTTCTGATATGAACCAGATATAGGAAAAACATATAATCTTCCTAACAATAGAAACCCTTCCAAATTGGCCTCTAGCAACCTAGATATTTTAACTTTCATTTTTCTAGTCAGAAACCTAAAACTTGATAAGTATCTGGCAAGTGGAAGATTTAGCCTTCATTCACAGATTTCTCCCCATGTCAAAATCTGTTTCTCCTAATAAGTTTTGCCAGAGGGAGAAGAACAGAAAGAAAAGAGGGAGCACTGTGACAGCACCACCACCACTACCACATAGGCACACATGCACCTACACAAAATAACTGCTCTAAAGTTAACTGAAAAAACAACATATTCAACCCCTAATAGAGTCTTCTGTGATTTTAGCTTCTCCATAAGTAGAATTCTTATTTAGTTTTTGTTTTTATATATTTTATTGATGCATCATAATGATGTTCAGAGTGACAGAAACATACATGTATGCCCCACTTGATATATTTCCCTCCATGTCTACCCTACTCACTCCCCCACCCATACATTGTATTGAGGTTGGTGTTGCTAGATTCTCATACATGCATTGCATTATTTGAACTCTTTCCTTCATCAAGTCTCACTGTGAAGTGGGATAAGTAGAAATCATTTTGTCTAGGTTGATGGTGAATAGTTCTGGCAAATCCTACCTCTTGTACTTCCTGAGAATATAGCAAATTACTCTTCACAATGTTCCTTGCAGTTAGATTGGCCACATGACCCAACTGTAGCCACTGAGAAATAAGTAGAAGTGATACATATCACTTAGATGTATGACCATAACACTCTTCTGCACAGCCCCCCCACACACACCTACTACTAGTACTGCCACTACTACTACTAATCTATCCTATTAAACTAGAAACAGTCTGCACTACAATAGGAGCAATAGATACCCTTCTGTTGTGTTGATCTAACCATATTTATAGATTTATGTGTTATCAAAATCTAGACAATAGTGAATATAATAAGTTAGAGTCAGTCTGGTACCAAGTATTATAGCCAGTTGCTTATTCTGGTCTTTTAGTTAATTTCAATTTCAGAGTGCAGCTAACTCTGGACATTGCATTCATAATGAAAGAAATAGTTTACTTTAGAGCCTAGACTAGATAACTGGGTTTTGATGCCTATCCATGTAGAACCAGCAGTCTCTGCACCCAAGATTCTCTTGCTAACTTTTTGTAAAGAAAATGATCTTAAGAAAGAGTAGAAGAATCATTTATCCTCCTAAAGGCTTGTTCTTACAGGAAACCAACTAAGGCTTTATCTCCTAAGAAATTAGGCCAAAAGAATGTTCTCAAACTTGACTCTTCCTGGGAAGAAAGAACACATGGTATGAGTAGGTGGGGTTGAGGAGGAGCACTAAGTTCCCTGAGACAGTACTCACATCAACCAGATTCAATTTTCCTCTCCTTGGACACTGTCCAGATATCCATTGCCAACATTGTTTTTTCCTCGGTCTGCATTTCTCTGAGATGCTATTGCTGACATTCGATTTTCTCTTGACATATTTTTCCCCTTCTTTAGCTCAGCTAATACCAATGAGTCAATTCTTGTTCTGGCTTGGGAACTATTTGTTTTCCTTAAGATGACTATTCATATTTCTAAACCCATCCATTATGTCTTGATTTTATCAGTCAAACATTCAGAGTCCTCTGGAGACATTCAGACATTATCTGGGCAATAATTCATTCCAGTCCACTAGTATATAGATAAAAAAAACAAAAACAACAATTTAACAAACAAAAGCTCTAACTCACTCAGAGTCTGTGTTATAGAAGTAATCAGCTAAATGATTTGCTCAGGTTTTGCTTTGTTAGATAATGTGGTATACAAGAAAGAACCAGTTAGATCTAAGTTAAAATACTTGCACAAAACCTCCTCATGTGTACAGCTTGCATCAATTTATTTCAACTATCTCACCTATAAAATGAGAAAATAACACCATATGCTTTCGGTGTGAATATTAAATGTGCTTACTCCCGCTTTTCTCAATTCAAGAGAGGATACATAGCCATCCCTTTGATGGTATTACATTCCACTACAGATATTTACATTCTCTTGTGACCCATTTCTGGAGGGTTCTCAAGTGTCAGATGGAATGCCCAATTAAATAACTTATTCAAGTCACTTGCAAACTAGAGGCAAGCGATTGTTTGTTTGTTTGTTTTAATAAAGTACATACAAACTGATTAAGAATGAGAGGAACTTTTAGTGTTGAACTTGGCAGAGGTTTTAGATATTGAATGAAATTTTTATTAAATGGTCATCACTGACGGTCTGGTGAATGAGGCCATGATGCACTATGATCTGATTCAAGCTCATTGGAATGCTTCAACTCTCCTACCAGAATTAAAGGCTGTCTGTAGAAAAAAGGAATCTGTAGAACTAATTATTACATCTTTTAAGTAGCTAAGCTTTTAATTATCAGTTGTTCATAATATTTGATAATCAAACTAAGTGCACAAAAAGTTTCCTAAACCTTCAGCTGTTTGAGTAGGGGCTGGAACACCATTTTTCTAGGTGGAAATAGAGATATGGTTACATGGTAGAATATCATCCTTTGGTAAAACTGGCTTGGAACTTACTAGTTGTGTGACCTTGTTAAAATCACTTAAATTTGATATTTTCAATGTCAGACTCAGAACTCCTATCTTAGAATATTATTATAAGAAATGGAAATATCTTTATGGTACCTCAGCAATGAGTGACGCAGAATGGACAGTAAAATATGGTGACAGATATACTATTACAAATAAATTCTTATCTACTCTAATTTGTATCATTCACAAAATCACTGCTTATGGGATTTTTGTTTGTTTTGTTTTGTGTTTTGTTTTTGGTGGTACTGGGGATTGAAGCCAGGGGTATTGTACCTCTGAGCAACAACCCTGACCCTTTTTGTTTTTATTTTTGAAACAGGATCTTGCTAAGTTACTGTGTACCCTGGCTTCCAACTTATGATCCTTCTTTCTCAGTCTCCCAAGTATTAACATTACAGGAGTGAGTCACCATGCCTGCCTTCTGGATCTTTTTTCCTTAAATGGTAATGTTACCAGCTCTGTGGTGTTTTGGTGTGCACCCAAAAGACTTATTTTTACACTAAGCCTCCTAGTAAATATAAATTGCTTTGCAACCTATAAATATTCTACAAACATTTTGCCTTAAAAGTGTTTATTAGTATTATTTTACTATTATTATTACTATTATTATTTTTTACACCTTCCAATTCTACTTGTAACTCTATAAAAGAGAGTCTTCCTGGAAAAAAATTACTGAATCACAGGTGGGAAAGATTGATTTTTCCTCCAAGTTTACAGTAGTCTTTTTTTTAAAAAAAACTATTAATTCAAAATATTAATTGATTTAAACAAGCAACCCCCCCAAAAAGGCAAAAACACCATACAGTCTTCTGTTACTTCATTTCTCAAGTATTTTTTACTCTAATCATCATGAGCATGTCAGATCATTATTGACCACCTTTGAGAAGTTCCATTTAGAAACCACATCACATTTCCACTGTGACACCTACTTAATCAATCTAAGTGTCTTTCCACCCTCCTCCTTTTAGCATCAGTGCTTAGCAAAATATGCAATAGACAACTCAGGTGCCACCAAATTTAGCTATTCTGTTGCTTTAGACTCTTGCAATTTTTAATTTTTTCAATTTTTTTGGGGGGGTGGAGTGGGGGGAGTTAGGGGGTGTTTGCAATATCACTAATATCTTATTTCTTGCTTATCAAACTTTTTGTTTCCCTATCTGGCAATGATAGATAGTCAATATTCTCCATGTGGTTTAATTGAAGCCTTAGGAGGTACTATCATAATCACATTAGCAGTGAAACTATTTTATTTCCTATGAAATCTATTCAAGATTCTTTTCTGTGCCCCAACAGAAAAAGGCAACTTATTTTTGTAAGACTCAGTCTTCATACCTGAACTCAATGCATTAATAAATGAGACCATCTTCTCAAGGAATGTTATAAATTTTGAGTTCACCTGCATGGACTGTGGATTTCAAATGAAATTAAGGATTGCTTTGTAGATGCTCACTGATTAGTAGTCATCTTTGGTAGTTTTGAAACCACAAGGGATAAACAAACTTAAAATACCCCCAAATCCATGTGCACAATTAATATTTAAAAAAATTCTTGAGGCAAATAATTATATAGAATACATATTCTATCACAGAATACATACATTTATATTCATACATATGTGTATATATCATATAGAATATATACATTCACATATATGTGTATATACATATATAACATAATATAATATAATATAATATAATATAATATAATATACATACACATACACACTGGGGATTTCACCCACGAACATTCTACCTCCAACCCATACCCTCAGTCCTGTTTTATTTTTTATTTTGAAACAGGGTTCTCACTAAGTTACTGAGACTGGCCTAGAGTCTGCATATCCTGACATTGTGCCTAAGGAGTTTTTCATGTGTAAGTAGAAGTGAAAACCTTGGCAGTAGAAATATTTTCTAGATTTCTAAATGGAGGAACATAAACTATTTTATGGTTTGCAGAGAGTAAGATCTGATTGAGGTCTCACATTAGGTATTCAGGACATAATAGTCTCAGCTTTTACTTGGTGCAGAAGCTTTATCGAACTCTCCCACCCACCCTTCAGAATGCCCACAAGGAAAAAAAAAAAAAAAGAGAGGATCAAATACATCACTTTTCACACCCCCCTAAAAAAATAAAGTTCAAATGGGAAACTCCTTTTTATGAGAGTTAAAATATTCTATTTCCATGATTTCTGACTCTACTGAAGTTTCTTTTACAAGAACAACTTAGGAATAATTTATACATACTGTGAAATTTAGGGATGGAAAATAAAACAATGAAAGTATGTCTATTGGCAAAGACTCATTGGTGGCATCTTTTTTTGTGAAATGTAAAGCCTATTTTGGAAATATCATATTTTGATGTGAACTCAGATTTTCAAACAACTGTTTTGAAATTACCAAGGTCACTCCTCACAGACATAGAAAAATCAGTCCTTAAATTCATTTGGAACAACAAAAAGCCCAGAATAGCCAAAGTAGTTCTTAGCAACAAAAACCATGCAGGAGGTATCACAATGCCTGACTTCAAACTCTACTACAAAGCTACAGTAAAAAAAACCGCATGGTATTGGCTCAAAAACAGACACATAGACCAATGGAGCAGAATAGAAGATTCAGAAACAGACCCACATGCTTATAGTCAACTGATTTTTGACAAAGGAGCCAAAAAACATACACTGGAAAAAAGATAGCCTCTTTAACAAATGGTGTTGGCAAAACTGGTTAACCATATGCAGGAAACTGGAAATAAACCCCACTTTCTCACCCTGCACAAAAGTCAACTCAAGGTGGATCAAAGACCTGGAAGTCAGACCAGAGACCTTGCAGCTACTTGAAGAGGGCATAGGCCCAACACTTCAACACATAGGCACAGGTAAAAACTTTCTCAACAAGACTCCAAAAGCACAAGCAACTCAAAGGGTGATCAATACATGGGATTGCATTAAAGTAAAGAGATTCTGTGCAGCAAAGGAAACTATCAAGAACCTCAACAGAGAGCCCACAGAGTGGGAGAAAATTTTGCCAGCTACTCTTTTGCTAGAGGACTAATATCTAGGATATAGAGAGAACTCAAGAAACTCACAGCTAAGAAAACAAATAACCCAGTCAAAAATGGGCAAAGGATCTAAATAGACACCTCACAAAAGTAGAAATACAAATGGTCAATAAATGTATGAGAGAATATTCCACATCATTAGCAATCAGAGAGATGCAAATCAAAATTACCTTGAGAGTTCACCTAACCTCAATCAGAATGGCAATCATAAAAAAAACATGAACAACAACAAATGCTGGCGAGGGTGTATAGAAGTGGGAACCCTAATACATTGTTGGTGGGATTGCAAATTAGTGCAACCACTTTGGAAAACAGTATGGAGGATCCTCAGACGAATGAGAATGAACCTACCATATGATCCAGCAATATCACTTCTGGGTATCTACCCAAAAGAATGGAAACCAAACTATCAGACCAACACATGTGTATCTATATTTATAGCTGCACAATTCACAATTGCCAAACTATGGAACCAGCCAAGATGTCCATTGATAGATGAAAGGATTACAAAACTATGGGATATGTACACAATGGAATTTTACTCAGCCATAAAGAAGAACAAAATCATTTTATTTGCTGGGAAATGGATGCAACTGGAAAACATTATGTTAAGTGAGATTAGTCAGTCACAAAGAGTAAAAAAAGTATATGTTCTCCCTAATATGTGGATGCTAGGGAGAAAACTGGGCATAAGAGGGACTCCAGATGAAAACGAAGAAACCCTAGATAAGCAAAGAAGTTGACTTAACTGAAGGTGATGGACGGGGGAAGGGTGGGAGAGCCACCATAATGCACATGATGTACTTTCACAAATATATCAAAGTCAATCACTAAACTGAACTTGAGAAGGAGGGAGGGGGAGGGAGGAGGGTGGGAAATGGGGAAGGGGTTAAATAAGAAATATGTGCATGTATGCCTTTATCAGCATGTACCTAACAAAGATGTATGATTACAATGCACCAATTAATAAAAAATAAAAAATTACAAAAATAAAGATAAATTTTCCCCTTAACCTGAGGAATATGTTAAGTAAAATTGGGCATCAGAAAACAACAGTGCAAACAACAGGGCTATTTGCCTTTAAGTGTGTATATGTGTATGTGTGTGTATGTGTGTGTGTGTGTGGGTGTGTGTGTGAGAGAGAGAGAGAGAGAGAGAGAGAGAGAGAGAGAGAGAGAGAGAGAGAGAGAGAGAAAGAGGCTAAAGATTGATCCCAGGAACATTCTACCTCTGAACTACACCCTAAGTTCTACTTTGTTTATTATATTTTGAAACACATTCTCACTGAGTTGCTGAGATTAGCCTCACACCCCTGTAAACCTCCTGTTTCAGCCTCCTAAGTGCTGGGACTACAGGCATGCAGCACTGTGCGTGGCAAGCCTTTTAGCTTACCTTCTTTACTTTTATTTTTCAGTAACTTCATCTAACTACAATTTATTGTGATGTGGAAAAAGGAAAGGGATGTGTTATGTGACACAGGTATATTTTGGAGGTATAGAAATAGGAGCATTTCATACATCCAGTATCTTTTTGAACTAGTAGAATTAGGACTATATCTATGCTAGTTTTCTACTTATATCTTCATGACCTCAAGAAAGTTACTTCCTTTAACTATAAAATAAGACATTAGACTAAATTGTCTCCTTTGAGCTTTCTGTTTATATAATTATAATCTATTGTCTTTTTTTTGAGGTTTCTATAAGTAGTCTAGAGAATTGCTTTAGAAAGGTATGTGGTCAAAAAGAACATACTTAATATTAAAAAGAAAAAAAGCCTTTCTAATTTCTAGCATTTCTTATTCATACCATGAGGCCCTACTGTATTTGAAACTATGGATTGCTTTTTTTCATAATGATAATACTTTTAATCCAAAGCAGTAATAACATCCCAAATGACCATTTCAGAAGAATTATTTGCCTTTATTCTTAAGCTTTGACTATCACATTTATAATTGATACAGTTATTAAGTGGTGTCTTTCTAAAGCCATAGTATAGGCATGTTTATTTCCAAGTCGCTACCTATATTACCTATGTTTTTAGCCTTGATAATTATTTCTAATTAAATTGAAACGAACTGACTTACTATGTGATTTCTAGTCCTTACTGTCTGATTTATAATTCGTGTGTGTGTGTGTGTGTGTGTGTGTGTGTGTGTGTGTGTTACTGGAGATTGAAATTGGACCCAGGGGCATTCTACTTCAAAACTATACCCCCAGTACTTTTTATTTTTTTGATATTGAGACAGGGTCTCACTAAGTTGCTGAGGCTATATTTGAAGCTGTGATCCTCTTTCTCTGCCTCTCAAGCACTGGAATTATCATGAAACAATACCATGGCATCAGACTATTTCTATAGTCTCCTTATAGTGGTTTCTTTCCTTCTTTTTGGTCTTCTGTCAACTGCACACTATATTATTTATGGTAAAATGGATGGCTCACAGTGAAATTCTTGAATGTACTACATCAGTATAAAAGGTCACTTAAAAACCTAAATGTTCCTGAAATTCTTCAGAATCATGTCTGCCACATCAGTGACAGTTGTTTGAGAAGACTTGATAGCAGCCATAAATAAATAGCCACCTTTGGTCTCCTTCTAAGGATTTTACTTCAAAATTGCCAAACAGTGTTTGTTCTGATTTTAATGCCTGAAAATAATTACCAAGTCAGGCTAGTAGATGGAGTGGTAATAAACTTGATGAGGGGCAGGGGGTAAAGATACAATCATCTAGGGTATTACTGAGATTCTAACTAAAAAAGAAAATAGGTAAAAGAAAATTGTGGGAGAAGACATAGGAAGAAATGACCATTCTCTTCCCTCAAGAACCCTGGCCAACTGAGTAATAAATGAATCATAGCTAGTGGCTAGAAGGAATGTTCTCATATATATTTTACTGAGAGAGTTCTGTTTATCTGAAAGAACATATATTATTGAAAACATTATTTTTATAGCATCTACAGGCCTTACAGATACATCAAAGCTAAGTAGGGGAAAAATGGAGTTAGTCTAAATCCTAGGAAAAGACAGTTAAAGTAAGAAATACAATTAAGTTTGAAAAATAACAGCTATCTGCCACATCACAGTGAGTTTCTTTCTTTATTTTTTTGCATGCAGTTTTTATTTTGGGTTAATGGAATTTATTCATGCTCTTTGGTTAGAAAATATTTCCCCCATTCAAACTGGATATTTAATTGATACTGAACTGCATTGAGTACTTAGTATAAAGTAATTTACCCCCTAAAAGTCCTTTTTCATCAGGCCTTCTGGATATACTAATGGGTGCTATGTACCCAGAAATATTTTGCAAGACTATCTTATTCTGAGTTCTTGTTTTATTTTGGTACTTAGTTTTTTATAAATATTCATTCACATCTCTATCACTCTTATTTGGTTGTGAGTTGTTTGAGAAGGGAGCCCTTTCTTAGCTGTTCTTGTGTTCTGAGAAGGAACTTAACTATTGCCAGAGATATTTGTACAGTGTAAGAACACTGTATACACAATCTACATGCCTACTTTCTACTGGCAGACATGAAATAAATTTATTTCCAAAGTATTAGTGACCAAAAACACATAAACTATAAATATTTTCTCTCCAGAATATGAAAGAAGCCATGTGTGGTGGCTCATGCCTGTACTCAGCAATTGGGAGGCTGAGACAAGAGGATTGCAGGTTCAAGGCCAGCATGTGGTAACTTAGAGAGACCCTGTTTCAAATTTTTAAAAAAGCCAGTGTGTAGCTCATAGGTAGAATGCCACCAGGTTCAATCCTCAATACTTCAAAAAAGAAAAAAGTGAAAAAAATATTGAACATCCAGTATCTGTTAAATTGTGCCAGGGGTTATCAAATAAACTATTTCAATCCTATGATAGTCTTGATACAGAGGCAAATCACCTTAGTTTACAGATAAATAAAATAGAAGGCTCAGAAAAGATGAGTTAGTTGCCCTTGGTTTTTAAATTCATGTCTCATAATCAGAATATGAGTTGCAAGTGTTTTTATAACTATGCAGAAACATAGCTTTGGAAGCAGTTTGGAGTGTGTATGTGTGTGTATGTGTGTCTGCGTGTGTGTGTGTGTGTGTGTGTGTGTGTGTGTGTGTATTGTATATCTTGTGTATATGGTGTATATCTATAGAGCAAGTGAGGGGGTGATGAAGGGAAGAGGTGAAGGGAAAGTTTTCCTTTCTGAAGGTCCTGTTAGTGATAGTGTCCTATTGGTGGCCAATCAGTGCACCCTGTTAATGATGCTGTTCCACTGTTTTAGAGAGAAATGAAGCCATGGTAATGTATTTGTGAACAGCCTCTGAATCAATTTTCCCCTGATCATTTTCTACAATATTCAGGAGGGAATGGTCACTGCTATTCAGCAGCACTGACATTCCTATAAGTAAATGCTTACCTCCCAATTATTCAGGATCATGGATGATTCCTCTGAGTCATAACCATGTCTAATCTTTTTAAGTGAAACTCCTCTTTTCCTTTCTATCCCCACAGCCTCAAAGCCGCTGTTACCATTCCATCTAAATGTCTTCCTAACCAGCTTCCAATATCCCTCTCATCCTATTCCCCCAAATGTAGATCAGATCATGACACTCTTTTGCTTAAAGCACTAACAATCCCCACAGACTGCAAGAGAAAATATCACTTCCCTAATGTGGCATTTAGAGTGTGCTCTACCTGCAGTGCCTTTCTTGTCAATGTATATGCTGCTACTTTATACTGCACATGCTCTAAACATCAACCAGACCATTTCTCATTTGTCCCAAACACCTGATCAAGCATATCAATGAATCTCAACCTAGAATGTATCAGTTTCCTCAAAGTCTACCTTCAATAAAATCAGCCTATTATAGATTATATATATAATGTGTATTTTATATATATAGTATATAAAAGATTATATACATACATATATATGTATGCCATCTTTCCCCATCATTATCACAGAGATGATTATTTCCCCTACACTTTGTGTGTGTATATATATCCACTATATGATTTACTACATTCACAGATAATATTTCCATATTTATCTCTCTACTGCATCATATTCTGGTATGATGTTTGTGAATATTCTATCTCCTTAGTAATGTTTTCTAGAGAAGGCAAGGGCTGGCTAGAACTCCTCCCTGACAAGGAATGGCCAATTATCAGAATTTTTAAGAATTTAACGCACTTTAATCACACCTCTTTATGAGGTACAGAATGATAGTGGCATACCCCTTTATATAGATTATTTTCTTCAAATCTATACATCATACTTATAGGGAGGTTTATATACTGATATAAGATACATGTTCAATCAATATATGTCAGAATTAACTAAAACCCAAGCCCCACAATATATTTTGTCTTATAAGGCTATGTATGGACTATGTGAAATTTCAATTTTTTTAGCCCTTCCGCCTGCTTCCTCCTTAGTTATCAGCATTCTTAAAAATGTTTCTTCTGACATAACTAATAGTTATGTAAGTATTATTTTGGTTCTTAAGAAGAAACAGAGCAAATAATAAGGAACATTATAATTCCATTTTTACTGCTAGAAAGAAAAATGAAGGTTTTGATGCTTGTTTCTTATACCATTTCTGACAGAAGAAGAAAGGTACTGAGAACGAAAAGAAAATGATATTCTTAAGAAAAATGAAAGAGCAATCAGAATGGAATTAAGTTGCAATGCTGAAATTACCATTAAATTATTTTGAGCCTGTATAGAGTCATATGCTAAAAATAAAATAAAATAATAGGAAATGCATATATATGTACCTATAGATATATCACTGAAATGATTAATATTTATAAAATCTACCATATATAAAAGGGATTAGTTGAACAATGACTTCAAAATCTGAGCTGAGAAAAATTTTACTTTTATTTTTTACTTTTCTATGAGTTATTGCTTTATTTTTAAATGCATTTTCCCTGTTCTTCAGTAGCTGTCTTTGTCGTTAACCCAAAGTTTAAGGATTGCCTCCTTGAAAAAGTTTTTCCTATATGAATAGACTTGGTGTGTGTTAGAGAGAGAGAGAGAGAGAGAGAGGGAATTCCCTGTCATTCTATAGACTCTAAGATTCTTTCTGTAACATGAACTGGTGTAGTCTTTATATAGATTATTTTCTTCAAATCTATACATCATACTTATATGGAGGTTTATATACTGATATAAGATACATGTTCAATCAATATATGTCAGAATTAACTAAAATCCAAGTACCACAATATATTTTGTCTTATAAGGATATGTATGGACTATGTGAAATCTCAATTTTTTTGAGTATTTGTCCCTCCAGAATCCCATACACTACTGAGCGCAAGATTTATACATGATGACCATTCAAACAATATTTACTGATGGAAAATAATCTAAGGAGCTACAATAAAATCAGTTAATTCTTTAAACAATCTAAACAGATTATATTCTTAACTATTTTATGCCATCTTTCTTTCTTTTTTCTACAAATAGTAACAGAGAGCTCCAAAATGTTTGAATTTTGGATTGTACTAAAACAAGAATTTGTATATATCTACCTCCTCTTCCCCCACTCAGTTCAACACAGCAGACATTCATTTCAATTACAAGCTGCTATTTCCATCATCCATATTCATTATTATTTTGAATAATTTGAGGGTGCTTAACCAAATTAAAAAATCATTAATTGGAATAGAAAACATTTGACCCCCAGAGAATCACCTTTACTGTGCTCTACAAAGTTTTATCATGAGTAGTATATTGTTCTTTGCACATACAAAACATGCATGTTTTCTCTCCAGAGTCAGTTATTCACATTTGTGTCCTGCTTGTAAGTTAGCACAGTACTTTCATGTGTATACAATCCTTAAGGGAGGAGATGATTGTTCTAGTTTATTAAAGCCAATGAAAAAAGTAAGAGTAAAGTTAAATCATTCACTACACATTTCAAGAGCAAGGCCAAGCTTGAAATCAATTTCTAAATGATGTTGCTAAGGTCATAGTCTTTTGTTTATAAGTAAACATCTTATTGTTTCTTGACCACAGTAATAAGAATAGTAACAGCCACACAATTTTGACATATGTGTCTAACTTTTACATTTTAGAAAACATTATTTTAAAACCATGTACAATATCACGTGGGTGTAACCTAGTACTTAGGAAGCTGAGACAGGAGAATTGTAGATTGGAGGCCAGCCTCAGCAACTTAGTGAGATCCTGTTTCAAAATAAAACAATTTTTAAAAGGGCTAGGGGTATAGCATGGAAGTAGAATTCTACTGGGTTAAATCCCATACACACACACACACACACACACACACACACACACACACACACACACGTATCCCTTGACCCCTTTATCCTGATGGAATTAATGGCATATGTCAACTACTCACATGTCACTATTTTAAATCTTCTAAGAATTCTAATAGTTGAAATTATTATCTTAATGCAATGTTTATTATTCTGCAAATATTTTGCTAATGAAATGCAAATAGAGAAATGAAAGTCCAGTATTATACCTACAAGGAAGTAAATTAATGCCTTGATGATAAATATATTTAATCTAGCATGATAATCTGTCATTATTTAGTAGTGGCTCTTGCTTCACTTTGTGGAGAATTATGAAACTGTCCACCTTTGAAAAGAAAGGATTGTCATGATCAACTGGCAATGTCTGCAGTGGGAAAGGAGGGGAAATAGCTGAACATAGTGGGAAAATGTCTAGTATAGAAGATCCTAATTCCTTGAATTTGTTTAGTAATTTTGTTTCTTAAAGTGAAGATATGTGTGTATTTTAATGTTTATAAATAATATATGCTCTCTGGACAAAAACAAAACAATACTGACCATGTTTTGGAATAAACTGGAAACACCTTTTCTTTTCACACTTGACTCTGACATGCCTATCATTAATGTTTTTGTGATTGTCTATAAAATATACAAATATTTGCATACTACAAACATACATAGATTATATCATTCTCATTTTATATAGAGACACTCTTGTTTTCCTTTATTTTCATAAAATATTCCTTTAACTTTGTTTGCAGATTCACTGCCAACCTTTTTTCTACCAACCTCATGCTAAGTGGCCCACGTGGGCAATGTTGATGATATCTATTGATGCTGTAAGAGTATTTATCCCTCTTCCCCCTCATCTCTCTGTCTTTCCTTCTCTCTCTCTCTCTCTCTCTCTCTCTCTCTCTCTCTCTCTCTCTCTCTCTCTCACACACACACACACACACACACACACACACAACACACACACACACTTACTGTTTTTATCACTACTTGTTCTAAAACAAAATCATATTTTACATAATTCTCAACATCATTTTTCCCATTTAGCAAACAACCTAAAAATCCCTCCAAGTTAACTGATATTTTCTTTCAATATGTTTTCTGAAATAGTTTACAACGCACTTTTAAATAGGACATATAATTCAAAACAATGAGAGTGCCAAATGAGATACTGATTTTTGTTTTTTTATGTTTTAGGTATCTTCTTTTTTTAATTTTTATTTTTATTCATATATTGTAAGCATACATCTTTGTTAAGTACAAATTAATAACAATATATGTACTCACAATTCTCATTTGACACCTTCCCCAAATTCCCACCCCACTCCCTCGCCCTCCCTCCCTCTCAAGTTCAGTTTAGTGAGTAACCTTGATATACATTAGTGTGCACCCCCTGTCCAACCCCTTCGATTAAATCAACTTCTTTGCTTTCGAGGGTCTCTCCTTTTTCATCTGGAGACCCTCTTATGCCCCATCATCTCCCTAGAATCCGCATATTAGGGAGAACATATGCTTCTTTACTCTTTGTGACTGGCTAATCTCACTTAACATAATGTTTTCCAGTTGCATCCATTTCCCTGCAAATAACATGATTTTGTTCTTCTTTATAGCTGAGTAAAATTCCATTGTGTACATATCCCATAGTTTTGTAATCCATTCATCTGTCGATGGACATCTTGGCTGGTT
>PVLC010007158.1:24337-64888 GCA_004027655.1 Graphiurus murinus | reverse complement strand
TGTGTGTGTGACAGAAACGGACAAATACATAGATGTGCTTGTATAAGCACAGATTATCTTTGGAAGAACATTCACGAAGTGCTGACAGCTATTGTTTCTGATAACGGTTAACTCAGGGTTGTTCTATCTTGGAGCCATGTCCCCATCCCTCTATTATTTTTTATTTTGAAACAGGGTCTCACTAAGTTGTGGAGGGCCTCACTAAGTTGCTGAGGCTGGCCTCAGACCTGTGATCCTTCTGTCTCAGGCTCCCAAGTAGTAGCATTACAAGTGTGTGCTATCACATGCAGCAAATAAGGGATTTTCAAAATATTAGTGGGGAGGTCAGTTAGAGATGAGGAGGTCTTTAAATTGTTTTGTGTTTGAATTTCTTTTGCCATAGAACTATTATTTCAAAATATTTAAAAAGTTACTGTCAAGCTGGGCGTGGTGGCTCACACCTGTAATCCCAGTACTTGGGAAGCTGAGAGAGAAGGATCACAGGTCTGTGCCCAGACTCAGCAACTTAGTGAGGCCCTGTTTCAAAATAAAAAATAAGCCGGGCGTGGTGGCGCACGCATTTGGGAGGCTGAGACTGGAGGATCCAGGTTCTTGGCCAGCCTCAGCTGCTTAGTGAGGCCCTGTTTCAAAATAAAGAAAAAAAAAAATGGGACTGGGGATGTAGCTCAGAGGTGAAATGCCCCTGGGTTCAATCCTCAGTACCGGAAAAAAAAAAATAATAATAAGGCTGGGGTTTATCTCAGAGGTTTAATGCCCAGTGCCAATCAATTAATCAATAAAACAAAAACTAGCTGTTAAGAAGTATATTTAGTATTTGGGAGGCTGAGACAGGAGGATTGCAGGTTTGCATCCAGCTTCAGCAACTTGTGCAGCCCTCTGCAACTTAGTGAGACCCTGTTTCAAAATAAATGAATAAAAATGGGCCTGGAGATATAACTCAGAGGTAGACTATCTCTGGGTTTAATCCCCAGTACCACAAAAAAAAAAAAAAAAAAAAAAAAGTATATTTAAAATACGAGACTAAAGCCGGGCGTGGTGGTGCACGCTTGTAATCCCAGCATTCGGGAGGCTGAGACCGGAGGATCCGGGTTCGCGACCAGCCTCAGCTACCTAGTGAGGCACTCCGCAATTTAGTGAGACTCGGTTTCAAAATAAAGAATAAAAAATAGTGCTGGGGGGGTGTATCTCGGAGGTAGAGAGTGCCCCTGAGTTCAATCCCCAGTACCGCAAAAAAATAAAAAATAAAAAATAAAATAAAATACGAGACTACAAAAAGATTAAGCAGTTTTTTTTCCATAAAGGAAGGAGGATGATAAAGATATGTCAGTATACACTAACCAAAAACAAGTGATGTGTTTTAGTATCAAACAAAATAGGATTTTGGCATAGAAAGCATTAATGACTTTTACTTAATGATAAAAGTCATAATTAAATAGGATGTAGCAGCAACTTTTGTACTTTATGTACCAATAAAAATAGCTTTAGAATACAGAAAGAACCAATAAAAGCACATAAAAAAGAATACAGAAAGATAACTGGTAAAACCATAGAGAGAAATTGACAAATCCATCAACAGAGTTGGAGATTCCAACTTACTCTGCTTATGTCAAAATTTGACTTGCATTAAAGGTTGGTCTGTTAAATGGACAAATAGAGAACTCTGTGCCCCAGGCATATATGGAATACAGAAAAAATAATCTACATTAATCTATAAAGAATGTCAGAAGATTTAAAAATAATCGGTGCCATAAAAACCATGTAATTTGGGGGGAATAGGTAGGTGTTGGGTCTTGAACCTAGCGGTGTTCTAACCTCCAGCCCTATTTTATTTATTTTGAACAGGGTTTCACTAAGTTACTGCATGCTGGCCTCCATCCTGTGATCCTCCTGTCTCAGCCACACAAGTATTGGGATTATAGGTGTGTGCTGCCGTGTCCAGCTACAAACCATATAATTTAAATATGCAGTCAAAGTTAGAAGACAATAATGAAGATTAATAGAAAATCTAAGTGAGTTTGAAATTTAAACACACTTCTAGGTCATGGTGGAAAAAAATCAAAGTTAGAAATAACTTTGAACCATTAAAATTCACTCCCACCTTCTCCTAAATCTGTTCAATGAAAAAGGCCTCTAATTCTGAAAAGTGGAAAAAGAACAGATATTCTCTGATGCTAAGTAAAACCATAAATTAAAGCAAAGTCAGAAAACACATGTTCTTTTGTGAAATTTTCAAATTCACACAGCCCTTAGGTCAAATGGGGATTTGAAATTAAAACTGCAGAATATTTTACAATAGCAATAATGTAATCATTACATACCAGAAACTAAAGGAGAGCTCAGAGCACTGTCCATTGCCTTAGGAGTCCTTATCACTTGGGTGTGTGGGGGGGATGAAAATGAGCCAAGTCTCCAACTCAGAAAGAACAAATGGGATGAAAGTAGAATAGAGAAATTAACAGAGATATAAGTGAAAGTCCATAAGTTAGAAAAACAGAATGGGTGCAGTTCCCACTCCAGGAAAGCCTCTGCAGAACCTCGCCTCCCTCTGGGATTCCATTGCCTGCCTTTGACAGCTGAAATGGGGAAGGCCTTACAGCTTCATTTTCTCCTCGTGCTTTGGGGAGTGGGCACTGTGTGCAGGAAGTCACTTGTGATCATTTGGGAGTTTCAGTGTATGTGTGTATTTATACATTTTTTAATTCTTCTGTTATGCAACTAATATTACCTAGAAAAATTCTATGACATATATATCACTGTGGAGAATGTATTTGATATATTAGTTGGAAGTTAAAATGTAGGTCAGTTATACTCATGGGGACAAAATTCATTCTAAACTTGGCTCCTTTAGGAAGATTCTATATTTTTTACTTTTAGTAATGGCTTGGTGCCAATTATGGACATTCTTTTTTTTTTTTGCGGTACTGGGGATTGAACTCAGGGGCATTCTACCTCCGAGCTACACCCCCAGCCCTATTTTTTATTCTTTATTTTGAAACAGGGTCTCACTAAGTTGCGGAGTGCCTCACTAAGTAGCTGAGGCTGGCCGCGAACCCGGATCATCCTCAGCCTCCCGAATGCTGGGATTACAAGCGTGCGCCACCACGCCCAGCAATTATGGACATCCTTTAGATTTCTAACTCAAAATATCACTCATATGCATACATAGTGCTTGAAGCTTAATGTTTTGTTTGAAAGTAATATTTTGTAGTTTGCCTTTTCAGATAAAAGTTAATGAGGAAGAGAGTTTGGTTTTACTCAGGTCCAAATGAGAATCCTTTAATTTGATCCATCAGTGTGGAGAAGGACACCGGAACTATAAACTGTACTTCTCCAGTGTTGGGAGGACTTAGAAACATGAACTCTGAAGCTTGCAGGTTCTCATTAGAGTACACTTTTGGGTTTTCTATTCTTATAAAATCTCAGAGAATAATAAAATGGAGAAGTGAGAGTATTAAGTTAAAATTGTTTTGGAAATGGAAATGTTCAGTTTCCTGTGTTCTTTTAAGCACAGCCATGATACATCCATAAATTTATTGTAACAGTTTGCATCTAGCTACACTTTTGATTTAAAATGTATAATTCTCTTTCAGAATCAATATAATCTAGCAAGAGCCCAACAGTCCTATAATTCCATTGTACAGATACATGAGAAAAATGGTATGTTTAATTCAATAAGTGTTTATTGCCATTTAAGTTTTATATGTTTTATTTTTCTGTTTTTGCTTTAATTGCTGTTTAAGTGCTATTGCCACAGTGAAAAAACTTAACTTGTGCTGTATCCAAAATTTTCAGATCTTTAACACTCTTCTTCTTTCAAAATATTTACATCCTAAACATGTGGTATGGATACCTCCGAGTCAGTCAAGATTTTTGAGTAGATTAATGAGTAAATTACTTTTCTCAGTTGAAATGTATTTTGTTAATCTAAGAATGAAGTTAAAAGCAACTCTTTATAGATGGACTTCACTTATAATTGAGTAAGAATTATGACCAACTATTTCTAAGACATCAGATTACCGTTCTGACAATTATTCAAGAAAAATTTTAATTTCAGTATGTACTTATGAGTGTATACTTCTTAGAATTCCTTGCATTAACCTTATTGGCCTTTGTATTTTGCTTGTATTCACAATGCACATTTTTTTAAGTTTTTTTTTTTTGTTTTTTTTTTTTTTTTTTTTTTTTTTTTTTTTTTTTTTTTTTTTTTTTTTTTTTTTTTTTTTTTTTTGCAGTACGAGGGATTGAACTCAGGGGCATTCTACCTCTGAGCTACACCCCCAGCCCTATTTTTTATTCTTTATTTTGAAACCGAGTCTCACTAAGTTGCGGAGTGCCTCACTAGGTAGCTGAGGCTGGCCGCGAACCCAGATTCTCCAGTCTCAGTCTCCCGAATGCTGGGATTACAAGCGTGCACCACCATGCCCAGCTCATGAAGTTTTTGTCTTTAACAGTAAGATAAAAAAGAACAAAGCCAGGCATGGTGGTACACCCCCATAATCCCAGTACTTGGGAGGCTGAGATAGGAGGATCACAGGTTCAAGGTAAGCCTCAGCAATTTAGCGAAATGCTGTCTCAAATTAAAAAGTAAAAAGGGCTAGGGAGGTGTAGTTCAGAGGTAGAACACCTCTGGTTTCAATCCCGAGTGCAAAAAAAACCATATATATATATATATATATATATATATATATATATATATATATATATATATATATATATGGTGAGAGAGAGAGAGGGAGGAATCAAAATATCAGGTTATACACAAATACATGTAAAAATTAAAGAAAGGACAAACTAGACTTGGAAGCCTTATTTTCAAGTGCCATTTGTATCACTCACTAGTACTGTGCCCCCCCCCCAAGTCCCATTATCTCTTTTAGCCTTAGTTACCTCATCTCTGAAATTGCAGTGTCTGTCTTGCCACACTTATGAAGAAGAGTAGTGTGTGTGCCTAGTCAAGTGCTGATGCACAGATACTCACGGTAGCAGTGAGAATGAGACTGATGTCTTTTTTTTTTTTTCGGTACTGGGGATTGAACTCAGGGGCGTTCTACCTCCGAGCTACACCCCCAGCCCTATTTTTTTATTCTTTATTTTGAAACCAAGTCTCACTAAGTTGTAGGGTGCCTCACTAGGTAGCTGAGGCTGGCCGCGAACCCGGATCCTCCGGTCTCAGCCTCCCGAATGCTGGGATTACAAGCGTGCGCCACCACGCCCAGCTGAGACTGATGTCTTTTGGTACCAAGTAGTTGTTTTCGTTTGTATGTTTGTTTTTTGTGGTACTAGAGATTGAACTCAGGGGCATTCTGTCTCCAAGCTACACCCCCAGACTTTTTTATTTTTTAATTTTTGAAACAAGGGTCTTGCTAGGTTGCTGAAATGCTTGCTAAATTGTTGAAGTTAGTTTCTCAGCTTTCCAAGTACTGGGATTACAGGCATGCAACACCACACCTGGCCAGGAAGTCATTTTCCGTAAGAGCAGTATTTGCAATAAGTGTTATTTATTTTGCTAGAAGCATATCAGTTTGTAACCTAGGATTTGTATTTTGCACTCACTTTCATTTTAATGACAAAGCAAACTTGTCACTTTTTCAGTGATTGCTTACTTTCAGAAATATTATTAAAAACTATATTTTCAAGTTTATGAAGATGATGAAATTTGAGGACAAGATCAGGTTTTCATGATAACATTTGTAGTCCAATGAACTTTCACACCAAACTGTACTTAGTCTAATTTGCCTTTCTACAGAGAACTTAGATTTTTGTGGAGTCAGAGAAAGTCATGTTTTTTTCTTAAAGTAAAAATTATAACTGGCATTCCAACATGTATACAGAAAGTATTGCATTTTGAGAGCGTGTGGGTGTGTGTAAACTTAGCTATAATGAAAGAGCAATAGGTTCAGAATCAGAAAAGATGGATTCTAGTTTTGCTTGTTTTTTTAAGAATTTTTTTTAAGATTTTACATGTATTTGTGTGTTACTTGATGTTTTGACTCACATATATGTTGTCAAATCTAACTAATATAAGTATTATATCACATAATTATATTTTTGTGGTGAGAATGCTTTACCTCCACTCTGTTTTCAAGAATATAATATATTAACTGTTGTCACCATGTTGTATCATATATAAAAATGGATTTTACTTTGGCTTTTTTGACTATGTTACTTAGTCACTGTACCTGCTTTGATAGTGTACATTGTACTGCTGACAATCCAAGTTCTCATACTTGAAAATGCCAGGATTTTGTTTGGGGAATGGTTGCTTTCAGTGAAGTTTACTTTCAAATTCAAAATTGAAATGGAAACCTAACATGTAGCCTAATATTACACATTGTTATCGTTAGCTGGGAATGCCATTAAGAGAGAGATTGGATGTTGAAAATTCAAGTACAGTTCGTTCATAGAAAATAACTTTATATTATGAACACATTAAAATGCTGTGTTAACAACCCTAAGTGTAAGTTTAATTTTCAGTTTAATTTTAAAATTTTGTTTAGACATCAAAATTTTAAGTAGAGACTCTATCAAACTTTAATAAATGCCAGCTTTTCTAGTTGATTTAAACACTAAGATATTTTAACTTTTTTTCTCCCCATTCTATTTCAGGCTGGTACACTCCTCCAAAGGAAGATGGCTAAATATGTTGACTGTCATGTATTTGGACCAATGTTGCTTTAAAGAAAACCTTTCCAACATGCCAATACAAGCTTTGAGTGCCCCTATAACAGCAGTACCGAAGACGTTAGCTAATAGATATTTTAGTGGATAATCTGTCAACTGACATCCAGTATAAGTTACAGCCTTTTCATTTTGCTCACTTTAGGTATCTTGGACTGAGCAGTGGGGCCTTCACTGTATTTTTTTTCTGATAAATGCAGATACTGGCCATTCCTTATCTCTCTTTCTTGAAAAGTGAAATCTTTTTACAGGCAAGTCAGCATGAAGTTACTGCAGTTGCAACTTGGAAGTAACTTTGCTGTATTGAGCCCATGGGTTATAAGGATTTGTAAAATATCATTCCATTTAGAGCCAATAAAAATTTAATTGATGTTCCATATTGGTTTAGAAAATTTTAAAATTTCTAAACCATAGCTTTTTTTTTTTAGTCCAAAACCATTTTATGATATTGCCAAAATAATGACAGGAAACCTATTTATTAAATTGTTAAACCTTTTTTATGGCTGTATAAGGATATGAACTATTTCCCGAAGATATGCTCTTAATTGAGTTGTACTGAACTTTTAGGCAAAGTAAGGCAATGCCACTTAAGGCTTGTGAGTAATAATTTCCACTGGGGCAGCAGAGTTTTTTGGGCTGAATCTGCTTCTGGTTGGTTCAGTATTTGTAATGAAGAGGAGCCACAGTATAAAGCTTGAAGTTATTTAAAATTCTAAGTCATTTTACCTTTCCATTATATTGACGGGATGTTGCAATTATTTGTAAACTAATAAACTTCTAAATTGATTGGCATGAAGACAGACTCCTTGAGCAAAAGCTACACAGATAAGTACAAAAAGATAGCTCATTTGCAGACTCTAAAATTTTTGCTGTAGTCACAATAATGGCTTTTACATCTGAAGACTAACAGGAACTCTATGTTCTTTTATAAAACCTGACTCAAGTCAATGTATTCTCCATACTATTGCCTTACCTAAATCAGTCCTGTTTGGTTGGTTATAAAAGATGTTTTTGTAAACCCAAGTTTGATTTAAAAATTCTAGTTATTAAGCACTTTTAAAAAGAAACCCAAAAGCACATTTTCCTGCACAAGCCAATTACAAAGTTTAAAAATGTTTCTTATGCATTTGCTTTAAGATTCAGCTTTTAACTTTGTAAACCACATCCAGGAGACTTGGCACTTCTGCATTACGATGTGTGTTTGATTTATTTTTATTCTATTTTGGGTAGGAGGACAGTAGATAAAGATTTTTCTGCATTCTTGCTCACATAATTAAATTTATATAAAATTCTGATTGCCAGTTGCTCAGATTACAAGTGACAAGGCAGAATTCTTTAAAGCATTAAAGTTCCTTAAGCCTAAGGCTAAATCTTGAATACATTATTGAATTCTTAGTATCCTGATGGCTAGCAGATTGACAGCTGCACATTAGGCATGCTTTGTTTTTTGGATTTTATTTTTCATTGCAGATTTATTTGGCAATGTACAGTAAATTTTGTAAACTTGCATCAAGTTTATGAATAAAGAACCATTTAAAAATTACTTTGTCACTTTTCCCTCATAACAGATACTGTGTTTCAGGCATCTGTAGGCTCTACTGAATTGCTGGGATAGGGTTTTTAAGGAGAGATGGGTATGGAGAAGATTAAGAGGAGGAGAGGCAGATTGGTTTAACAAAAGAAAACTTAGAAATGGTGTGTAGACACCTGATATATTCAGCTTTTTTTCAACACTTTCTGTCATTCATACTCGCTCTTCGGTGTAATTCAGGTGCCATTTTTTTCTTGGCTGTACGTACTTTCCCCAACTACAATAATCTCCCTCCTGTTTACATATGGCCTCCTTGCACACAGTTTATTTCCTAAGAAGTCCAAAGATGGTACATCTGGGTAACACTCTGCTTTTTTATTTTGGTTCTGGGGATTGAACCCAGGAGCATTCTACTTCTGGACTACATCCCCAGCCCTTTTTATTCTTTTATTTTGAAACAAGGTCTAGCTAAGTTGCTGAGGCTGGCCTTGAGCCTCCTATCTCAGCCTCCCAGGAACTGGGATTATAGGTGTGTGCCATGGCACTTGGCTAATACTGTGCTCTGAAATTTTTCTGTGCCATTTTCATCTTTGGGTTGAATGTTCTGTCTGGATGTGCAGCCACCTTTGTCCAGAGGTAAATGATTGCCCTTGCTCTGAGTGTCCTCTTAGGAGGTGAGGAAATCTTTGTAAAGTCCAATTCCACCAAGCATTCTGCCCCTCACTTTTCCTAGTGCCCACCCTTAAGCCATTAGCTGGCAGAAGGAATGAAACCATCCTGAGTTGTTTTGACCAGTGGTTGTGAAAGTATGATTTTGAGAGCCCTGGGAACCCCTGAGGCCTTTTCAGGAGGTTCTTAAGTTAAAAACTATTTTCTAAATACTAAGACATTTGCTGTGTTCACTCATTCTCTTTATTGGGTGTATAGTGGCTAATGACGTCATATTGGAACAGCTTGAATTTAGAAACAGATATGAGAATCCAACTGTTTTTTGTTTGTGAAGCCAGAAATTAGATTTTCAAAGTACTATTGGGGGAAGGGAGATTTGAGTTATTTTCCATAAAAATATTACCTTGTTAATGTGTGTAGATATTTTGCTTAAATGTTTATTTTTTCGTGGTAGTACTGGGAATTGAACTCAGGGACATTGTACCTTAGAGCTGCACCTCCAGCCCTATTGTATTTTTATTTGGAAACAGGGTCCTGTTTAGTTGCTCAGTCTGACCTGGAAGCTGCAATCCTAATGGGATTACAATCATGTGCCACCACGCCTGGCAAAATGTTTTAATTTTTAATATGGTAAATCTTGTTATAACGCACATAAAATCTTTGGTGTCAATATGATACTATTGGAGGGAACCAGTGCATGGTTTGAGACCAGCTCTCCACAGCAATTATCTTAATCTCTGGATGGCAGGTGCTATTTGTACTGGCTTACACATGCAGAACTTAAAAGACTACAAACAAGATGCTGAATAAAGGCGGCGATTTTCGCACAATTTTTAAAGAGCAGATTTTGTCCGTTCAAAAATTGGGCTCATGCTGTTTAACAGGCTCTGGGACTTTGTAAAAACCACTACCTCGTTCTTGCACTCAAAAAACTCAGGAGTTAAGACAAAGATGTGTACTGGAAAAATACAGCGGCTGCAAGAACAATGACCAAAGCCCAGGGAGAAGATTATCTACTTCGAGTGCGAGAGGGAGGACGCTCTGGGAGTATTTTACAACACTCGGCCACAACTTCCCAGAACAGTTGAGAGTCTTCCACTCCCGGGCCGGAAGCCGGCGGCCCGGACTCCTGCGCGCGCCTCCGGGTGCCCCGCCCTCCCCGCCCGGCCGGAAGTGGCGCGCGCGCCTGCCCAGTGTGCGCCGGCCCCGCTTGGTGCCTCCGAGCCGCCGTAGCGCTTGTTCCCGCGGGCTGGCTAGGCATGGAGCCGGGGGGCGGCGGCGGTGACCGCAGCGGCTCCTCCTCCGCAGACCCACGGAGCACCTTCGTGTTAAGTAACCTAGCGGAGGTGGTGGAGCGAGTGCTCACCTTCCTGCCCGCCAAGGCGTTGCTGCGGGTGGCCGGGTGAGGAGAGAGGAGGCGGGAAGCTCACCTCGAGACTTGTGGCCGTGCCCCGGGCTGGCGGGGTGGGAACAGACTTTCAGGACCCGGGGGCTCCCTTGTCCTGCCCGAGGCGACCCTCGCCGGCGAGGTGCCCCTGCCCTAGTGCTCCCTGGAACTTCCCGAGGGCCAAGTTGCCCCTGAGGCTTTCTCCGCTGCCTGCGCTCCCTGCGAGCCAGACCCCGGACACCTGCCTTTCCTGGGGACCGTGGGTCCACGCTGACGGGTGGGGCTCCGAGCCGCGGGTACGGTGGGAATGAACGTCCGCTCGCAACCCTTTGTGCCTTTGCGTCCCCAGCGTGTGCCGCCTGTGGAGGGAATGTGTGCGCAGAGTGTTGCGGACCCATCGGAGTGTCACCTGGATCTCCGCGGGCCTGGCGGAGGCCGGCCACCTGGAAGGGCATTGCTTGGTCCGCGTGGTAGCAGAGGAGCTAGAGGCAAGTAAGAGGAGGTGTTGTGCAGTCAGCTGCAGGGTTGGTGGGTCAGTCTCTGAGAACCAAAAAACTTAAATCCCAATATTATATATATCCTTATTTTTGTTAGGGAACATTTCCTCGGGACTTAAAAAGTTTGTAATAAACGATATTTTTAGTGACTATATTGTAAGGATATTCCAAAATTTATTTGACCGGTTATCAGACGTTAACTGTGCAATAATCCTTGACAGATGCTTTTAGTTCAAGGGGACCAAGTATTGTCTCGGGTTTGCGGGGGACTGTAATTGGGTGTTTTTCGCTCAGCCACACACTGGAAAACCAAGAACCAAAGTTTATACCCAAATATTTCAACCTTGTTATACTTTTTGGCATCTCTGGGGCCCTTTTCAAAAGGAGGGCCGGTATGTAGAGAGGTAAAGACGTGGAGGCTGTTATATGTTACTGGGGTGTGGGAGGGAGTCCTTTGAGAGTAAATTGCTAACCTGATGCTCCGTGATTCTTTATATTTTAGTAAGTATAATGCATAAACAAGAACATTCTCCATAATCACAATGTAACCTTCAGAATGAGGAAATTATCATTGATAATATTTTTGCCATTTAATCCTCAAATTCCATTCAGATTTACTCATTTGCCCAAGAATGTTCTTTATAATAGAAGGATTCAGTTCAGAGTCCTTTCACTAATTAGTTACATTAAATAAAAGTGATATTTCTTTGATCTAGAACGGTTTCTCAAGTTTTTCTTGTCTTTTCTCAACTTTGACAATTAGGAAAAGGATGTCTGAGATTTATTAGATTCAGATTAGGTATCCTTGGCAGGAACAACACAGAAGCGATGCTGTGCTTTTCTGGCATTTCTTCAGGCAGTGTATGGTTTTCTTTTGTCCCATAACCAGTGAGATTCCCTTACATTACTTGGCAGGTGCTTCTACTGTAAAATTAGTCTCCTATAATAAGTGCTTTATGGGGAGATACTTTGAAACTATTTGAATCCTCTTCCATTATTCACTTATTTATATTTGTAGATGGGCTTAGTCTCTTATTCAAGAATAGATAACATCCTTTACTGTCAGTATTTATATTGGTGTTCAGATTGTCCTGTCTGACTAGTGGGAGCCCTTCAGGCCATCTTCAGTGTGTTTTTAGAGATGACCTTGTTATCTTTGAGCACTTCTTTGCTTTCTAGCACAGTATGTTTTAAGTTTGTCATGTGTTTTGCCTGTTTCATTCCTGGAATTGATCATTTTTGTGATAAGCTTTGGTTTCTTTTAGTGGAGAATGGTATTTAGAAGCCAAGATTTGGACTTTTAAGTGTACTGTTTGAGGGGTTTGCTGCTTAAAGCTCAGCCCATGAACAAAGCCAAGGAGTATGTATGTGTGACCACAGTTATCCTTTTATCTCTGTTGGGTAATGATTCCAGGACTCCCTCCTCTCCAGATATGCGTATCCATGGATGCTCAGGTCCTCTCTATAAAAGGACATATTTCCCTTTGCATATTTCCATATACTCTTAAATTTAAATGATCCCTCGATTACTTATCTAATACAATGTGAATGCTATATAAAATTATACTGTATTGTTTAGGGGATAATGACAAGAAAAAAAATCCCTATTCATTACAGATGCAACTCCCCCTTGAATATTTGCCAGTCATAGTTGAAATCCCTGAATGCAGAACTTACAGAGGGCTGACATACATGCATATGCATGTATGTGTATATATCTTTCACAACTGTATTTCCATCCATCTGTTTCTATATGGAAACTCATGAGGTATATCCAGTTTTCATCCAACATAGAATTCATTTTAGCTTTCTCTCTGCTCATATTTATACTTCCCTTTGGGCAATAAGAAACCTGGCTCTCATCATTCTTAATATATTTAGACAGTAGATGAGTTCCCCAAATGTGACCAGTCTTCTGTTTCCTGCTTCCTTGTGTGGATTTTCACCTTACTCTGTTTGGGCTCTAGGATTCAGACTCAGAAAGCTGGCCAGTATCCAAAGGCAGACTTGTTGGAAAGCTTTGGCCCAAATACTGCTATCTCCAAAAGTTTGTCAATTTGGAAAAAATTAAAAATGCAAGTAAAGACTTTTCCATAGAAGTGTTCTTTGGAGCATAACTTATAATAAGGGAAATTTAAAATGATCAAATGCTTATCTAATAAATAAAGTCATTAAATGATAAGCTGCAGGGTACATTTAATGACAAAAGAAAATGATGATGATAAAAGTGAAAAATGCAGATCATGAATTTTTTTGTGTTTAGTATAATTTGTATTATTAAAACAAAAAGGAGAGAGTAATAAATAAGCTCCAAAATGTTGGCAAAAGTTTCCTCTGGGGATAGAATTGTGATTGTTTTTTTTCATTGCTGTTTTAAGTTTTGTGTGGTGGTTTTCAAATTTTTACCATGGCAGACATTATTTTTACAAAGCTTTCAAGTTTGTATATTATAGTGACTATTCTAGCCAGGTAGTCTTAGGTGTGAGGTCCAGCTTTGACACATACTAGCATTGTGACTTTGAAGAAGCACCTTAACCTTTATGAGCCTCAGGCTCTAGTTCCATAAAATAATATTAAAAAAATAATATTTCCCCTGTACTCTTATGGAATTGTTGTAAGGATTAAAGGGTGAAAAGGTAGTATATATAACATATTCCCTACAGTGCCAGGAAATAAGTTTTCAATAGATGTTATTAAATACTTTTATTAATATCATTATTTAAACTCACATAGTAATGGCCTTAAAGAGGTTTATATATTGTAGTAAATAATTGCTAAGACAAAAACATGGAAACCCTGTCTAAATTGTACATGCTGTTTTCCAAATTATCTAGTGAACAGGACACGTTTTTGTTTTTTTTTTGCGGTACTGGGGATTGAACTCAGAGGCGTTCTACCTCCGAGCTATACCCCCAGCCCTATTTTTTATTCTTTATTTTGAAACCGAGTCTCAATAAGTTGCGGAATGCCTCACTAGGTCGCTGAGGCTGGCCGTGAACCCGGATCCTCCGGTCTCAGCCTCCCGAATGCTGGGATTACAAGCGTGCGACACCACGCCCACAGGACACTTTTATAACCATAAAGAAAGTTGATTTAACCGGTTTACCAGAAACATTTTTTAAAAGCCTGCTACAAGTTGTATAAAACAGCTTGTCATTTGTAACTTCTGAATAATGGAAAGCAGTCTCAGATGTCTTACACTGTGCTTTGAGAACATTTCATTTTGAGGATTGTTATTGTTACTGCATCTAGTGAGAATTAGGAAGGGAAATTTAGCAATTGTTTTCAGCAGTGCCACAAAGAGCCATACTATCTCAAGAACCATACTATCTCAAGTCTAGACTTCTAACATTTATCTAAGAGTGGAAAACCTGAGGCCTAACCTAAAAACTATGAGAGTTACTCTGCTGGCTTATGGCAGAGTCAGCACTAAGACCTAAGCCTGTTGAGTTCTCTCTCCTTCACTCACTAATGAATGACCTGAAGGTAGCTCAAGAGGGTCCAGTGGCTCGGCAGAGTGGTAGGGCCATAGCAGGATTCTGTTGAATCCAAGTCAAGAGGCATGCAGTCTTAGTGTTGCCAGAATGTTTTGCTTTTCAAAAGAATTTGGAAATGTACATTTTATCTAAAAATTTTGTGTAGCTCTAAATTTTGGCAACCAGGTTACATTTTTTAAAAATGCCATGTGGAGCCAGCTGTAATCTGAATACTTAGGACAATCGCGGGTTCCAGGTCAGTGTGCCATAACTTATTAAGACCCTATATACATATATATATATTCCCCTCCAAAATTAAAAAGGCTGGGGGAATAGCTCAGTGCCAGAGTGCCTAAATCACTGAGCAAACAGTAGGCTCTCAATAACTGAGTGCTGTAGTTGAAATACCTGGTTCACTAGGTTGTTATGAAAACAAGAACAGTTTTTAAGTAACTGACACATACTGTTTACTCAACAAATGATAGCTTTTGCTCTGTTGTATAGGAAGACAGGGCTTTCTTTCTTTCTCTCTCTCTTTTTTTTTTTTTTTTGGCACTGGAGATTGAACCCAGGGGCATTCTATCTCCGAGCCACACTACCTGCCCTTTTTTTGTTTTGTTTTGTTTGAAATAGGGTCTTGTGAAGTTGCTGAGTCTGGGGGTGTAGCTCAGAGGTAGAATGCTCCAGGGTTCTCAAACCTGTGATTCTCCTGTTTTATAGCCTTCCAAGTACCGGGATTGTAGGCATGCACCACCATGCTTGGCACAGTATTTTTCATCTAACCAGCAATGAAACTTTGCTATGAACTTAAGTTTTTCATTCTGATAATGCAAACATTTGAAGGAAAAATATCTTCATCCTTTTCATTTAATTCAACCACTTTGGCATTTGTCTGTAATGTGAAGTTTCATGGGAAATTGATGCGTTTGAATAAACCCTGCTTGTAGGGGAGACAGGACACAAATAGGAATCACTGGGCTTTAAGGTTTGTCGCATATAAGGTCGAAAGTGTTGAGGAAGTCAGGGAGCTGGCATGTAGTGTGTCTCAAGGGAACTAATCTTAAATCAAGTTGCATGGGAAGAGAGCAGCAGGGGGGGGGGGAGCATGCAGAAGTGCATGTGTCCTGATATAGTGAGCTAAGAGTCCCTGCAGTAAACCAGGAAGTGAAGGGAGCCCGGAATCCGTGGTTTGATAGCCAGTGAGAAGAGGAGTGATACAGCCTGTGTGTATACCTTCCCTCTGTTGAGATGTTTCTGTTACTGTGGTACCTAGTCAAATAAAAGCAAGTGGCATCTTTTGCTGGTAATTAGTGTTTTTGTTTTAAGAGCTTAAGTTGTCAGTATGAAATTGAACTTTTTGAGGGCTGGGATGAGTTTGACTTGAAGAAATAATAAGCTGTCAGTAAATGAGCTGAAGCTTCAAGGGCATGAACGAGAAGTGGATGCACTGAGAAACCACCAGTGACCCAAAGGAAGGCAGGGTAACAGTAGTTTGGATGTGGAGTTAGTTAAGGGACTATAAAAGCCTTCACAGATTCATGGGATATAGTTCTGACTTCTTTTTTTTCTTTGTAGAATGTTCAAATCTTACCACGGACAGTTCTCTACATGGCTGACTCAGAAACTTTCATTAGTCTGGAAGAATGCCGTGGCCATAAGAGAGGTACATGTTACAAAAAAAATAATTTTTTTTCCTCATTTCCTTTTGTAATTTCTTTTTGGAGTTATATTTTGTAGTAGGCCTGAGAGTTGCTAACTTTTTGAGGTTCTTGAATACCTTCTATATGCCTAAATATATTTGTTGTGGAACCTTAAGAAGGCCTTTTCTTTGGGTGGTGGTAATGGGGTTGGAACCCAGGGGCATTCTACCTCCAGGCTACACGCCCAGCCCTATTATTCTGGAACAGGGTCTAAGTTGTAGAGGGTCTCACTAAGTAGCTGAGGCTGTCGTTGAACCTGTGATCCTCCTATCTCAGCCTCCCAAGTACTGAGGGTACAATTGTGTACTACCACACCTGGCTTGAGGACACCTTTTTGCTTTGGATTGATAACCCTTGCAGTACAGTTGAAACAACCATTTTAGAAAGATGTTTTTCTCATTTTGAAATACTTCAATCCTCCAGTCAGTTCCTATTATTATTATTATTATTATTAGGTACTGAGAATTGAACCCAGGAGCATTCTACCTCCAAGCTACACCCCTAACCCTTTTTAATTTTCGACTCCTGAGAGTCTCTACATTGCTGAGGTTGGCTTTGGACCTGCAGTCGTCCTGTCTCAGCCTCCCAAGTTATGGAATTATAGGTGTGCACCACCACATCTGGTTCCTTTTATTCTTAACACAGGATGCATGACTGTGACTATTCAAGCCTTGGGTTGGCTCATAAGTCCTGTTTACCAAAGTGATCTACAGATACTGTACATTCTTGGCTTGCTGAGCAGAACAGTATCCAAGATGGGTACACTGAGGCCCAGAATTTAGAGAGTGGGTTGTCATTGTCTAATTTGACTGTGCAGTCACATAGTTCTGGTTTAATATTAGCTGAACAGAGAGGTACAATGAATAGCAAGCCTTAAATTTAAAAAGCTGCTGCCGGGCGTGGTGGTGCATGCTTGTAATCCTAGCATTTGGGAGGCTGAGACCGGAGGACCCAGGTTCGAGGCCAGCCTCAGCTACCTAGTGAGGAACTCCGCAACTTAGTGAGACCCTGTTTCAAAATAAAGAATAAAATATAGGCCTGGGGGTGTAGCTTAGAGATAGAATGCCCCTGAGTCCAATCCCTAGTACTGCAAAAAAAAAAAAAAAAAAAAAAAAAACTGCTAAATTTGACATCACTGGGTCAAAAGCAGTATAAAAGTAGGAGCCACAATGGGGAAACTGTTGTTTTAGTTAAGATTTTTATGCTTTATTATAAAGTGTTCAGTTGCCTTGTTTTTTTTTTTTTTTTTTAACATTGTCAAATTTAGCCTTAAATGGATGCTATTTAATAATTTGGTACTGTATTATTACAGCAAGAAAAAGAACTAGTATGGAAACAGCATTTGCCCTTGAGAAGCTATTCCCGAAGCAATGCCAAGTTCTCGGGATCGTGACCCCAGGAATTGTAGGTGAGAGAAATTAGCAACTTGATGGTTTCCCTTTTTGCGTTAATTTGGGGTTCTACAGATTGGTGATTTATTTGTAGCTAAAAAGCACATCAGCATTCTTGGTCATTCAAAATACAACAAAGTTAGTCATATTTGCCATGGTATTACATTTGACTTAATGTTTGCTAAGTTGTTGTGGTTAGTATTTCAAATTTCAGAACTACCTATATAAACCAAAAGTAATTTAACTCTTTCTAGTAGTCATTCATAAGAAGAAAGCTATCTCATTCTGGGTGTCTCCAAATTACAAAGTATTTATAAGCATTTTCAGTCTCATCAGCTCTACCAGACCTGCTTCTGGTGTGTGTGTGTGGGGGGGGGGCAGTCACATGGGTGGGATTACATGTTAAGATGACTCTTCCTAGGGAACTCTCCTGTTTCTCTGCTTGCTACCACTGTTTGAGGTTGTGCCCTTTTCTGTGTTTGATTGCTGCCTGTGAATTTTTTCTGTTTTTATTATTTCTTGCTCTTTTCTGTAGGTTGTAGATTCTGTTGGGGCAGTAATGGTATAGTAGTTAAGATGCCTGGCTGGATCCCAGGTGTGCTGTATCTGTGAGAATTTGGACAACTTACCTCAGTGAAATAGGATGATGATGGGAGAACCATCCTTAGAGGGTTATGAGGATTAAATGAATACACGTAGTGCATTTTATAGAACAGAGGTACACAGTAAGCAAATCTTAGTTTGGGGTGTTTTTTAGGTACTGGCGATAGAACCCAGGGGCTGTATCCAAGCTGTACCCCCAACATTTTATTTTTCGTTTTGAAACAGAGTCTCACTAGGTTGCTGAAAGTCTCATTATGTTGCTGAGGCTGTCCTGGAACCTATGATCCTCTTGTCTCAGCCTCTTAAGTACTGGGATTATGGGTGTGCACTACCACACCTGGCTAAATGTTAGCTATTATTTTTTTCTTCATTCCAGCTCAGTAGTACTTAGTAGTTCTTAGTTGGCACTTTCAGTCTTCAGTGAAATTTTTCATTTTTGCGTATGTAGTGCTAGGGATCAGACCTAGAGCTCTGAATATACTTGGTGAGTGCTTCACCTTAAAGTGTTTATAAATGAATAAGATAGGTGCATAGTAAACAAAATGGTTTCATTTCTCCCACTGTTAGCTCTTGATTGCTATACTATTATATTTACCCACTCAGATATTTAATTTCTCACTGGATTAATAAAATGATAGCAGTGACTATGGTTTTCATCACACTTTTTAATTGTCCTTAAATGACTGATCAAATTTTTACCATTACTGCTTGTTACCAGTTGCTCATATAGGATCATAGCTCTCATTCCATACATCATTTTCTTGGTCTCCCTTCTGTTACTCACAGTAACATGTTTTCTAAAACATGGTCAAGTTTCTCCCTTTTAGAATTCTGCTGGGGGAGCCAGGTGCAGTAGTGCATGACTATAATCCCATTACCTGGGAGGCTGAGACAAGGATTGCAGGTTTGAGGCCAGCACATGGCAACTTAGTGAGACTCTTTCAAAATAAACAATAAAATAGGGCTGGGGTATATCTCAGAGGTAGAGTACCCCTGGGTTCAGACCTCCAGTACCACACACACAAAATAAAATTCTGCTGGGGAGTGATAGGCAGGAGAGGGAGGGCCAGACCTGGGTGATACTCCTATCTTCCATGACCCCATTGTGAACCTTCCTTTTGTCCTAACCTTACTGCTTACTCTGAAGCAGTTTTGACTTCATACCTCTTCCTTCACTCCCTAAGTTCTCTCCTGATCTTGATATTGGGAGTAAGTACCTTCAGTTTTTTTTTTTTTTTTTTTTTTTTTTTTTTTTGCAGTATTGGGGATTGAACCCAGGGGCATTCTATCTCTGAGCTACACCTCAGCCCTATTTTATTTTGAAACAGGGTCTGACTAGGTTGTGGAGGGCCTTACTAAATTGCTGCAACTGGCTGTGAACCTGTGATCCTCCTGCCACAGCCTCCCAAGTACTGGGATTACAAGAATGTGCCACCACACCTGGCTGGCTTAACACTTTTTTTTTTTTTTTTTTTTTGCGGGTCTGGGGATTGAACTCAGGGGCATTCTACCTCCGAGCTACGCCCCCAGCCCTATTTTTTATTCTTTATTTTGAAACCGAGTCTCACTAAGTTGCGGAGTGCCTCACTAGGTAGCTGAGGCTGGCCGCGAACCCGGATCCTCCGGTCTCAGCCTCCCGAATGCTGGGATTACAAGCGTGCGCCACCACGCCCGGCTTGGCTTAACACTTTTTAAGAGTTTAATTCTTGTCCAGCATGGTACACATCTGTAATTCCAGTGCTTGGGAGGCTGAGGCAGGAGGATTGCTAGTTTGGGGCCAGACTCAGCAATTTAGCAAGACCCTTTTTCAAAATAAAAAATAGGGCTGGGGGTATGAATTGGAGATAGAATGCCCCTGAGTACCGCAAAAAAAAAAAAGTCACAGCATATTATAAACATCTCCATATTAGTGAATACACATATGTCAGTCAGTCTTAATGCTACATTCTATTGTAAAAATGTAACTTTTAATCTAAATACCAGGATAGGACATTTAGGATTTTCTTCATTTCCTATTAATAATTCTATGATAAAAGTAGTTGTGCATATATATGCTTTATAATTGGATATAATTATCAAATATTTTTAGGATTTTTCTTTTTGTGTGTGTGTATGTGTGTGTGTGTGTGTGTGTGTGTCTTACTGAGGATTGAACCTCAATCCCTCGTACTGCAAAAATGAAAAGAAAACTTAAAGCCAATGGAAAAGGTGGAAGAATGATGGAGTAATACAGCAGACACCTTTGTACTTTCACCTAGATTCACTGAAAAAAAATTTGCAACAATTTATTTTTTTTTTTTTTTCAGTTCTGGGGATTGAACTCAGGGGCATTCTACCTCTAAGCTACACCCCTAGTCCTCTTTTTTATTCTTTATTTTGAAACAGAGCCTCACTAAATAGCTGAGGCTGGCAGTGAACCTGGATCCTCCAGTCTCAGCCTCCCAAGTACTGGGATTACAGCTCTGCTTTATCGTTTTTGATACAAATATTTCTTTTTGAACCCTTTGAGAGTAAGTTGCAGACATCAGGACATTATACCATAAAAAGTGAGACTCGGTTTCAAAATAAAGAATAAAAAATAGGACTGGGGCTGTAGCTCGGAGGTAGAATGCCCCTGAGTTCAATCCCTAGTACCGCCAAAAAAAAAAAAAAAAAAAAAAAAAAAAGCCAAAGCTGAACCTTTTTACATCAGCAATGGCTGTTTAGCTTGGTGGTTGTCTTAGCAACTAAATTGCAGTCATGGAAGTGGGATTGGTTAATTTACATTGTTACCAAATTAAATTGTTTTTATTAAATCTGTTTACAAAACTATTTTTCCCCCCTAGTGACTCCAATGGGATCAGGTAGCAATCGACCTCAGGAAATAGAAATTGGAGAATCTGGTTTTGCTCTGTTATTCCCTCAAATTGAAGGAATAAAAATACAACCCTTTCATTTTATTAAGGATCCAAAGAAGTTAACAATAGAAAGACATCAGCTTACTGAAGTAGGTAAGTTATTGTTATTTATCATTAATTGCTTATTTTGTTGATTAACTTTGTTCTGTTTTAATTCTGGCTGGTGGTGGATATTAGGCTTCTTTAGGAGAATGTAAATAAAACACGCCTATTACTGGTAATATGGCTAACTCAAGCCAGTGATTAATAGGGACTATACATTTTTGGTAGCATTGATTTGTTTTTAAAATTATTTTGTCTTAAAACTCAAGAAGGACCCGAGATGAAGGTTTTTCCATAAATACCGTGTTAGTGGTAAGCTTGTTTGTATTTAATTCTGAATTTTGAAGGATCTTGCTCTTTGAATAGTTTGTCATTTTGTCTTATTTTTGTTTCTTTGAAGCTGAAAAGTATTTTACACTACTAATACGCACTTATTATAAGTTTTTTAAAGAAACAAGTTGGCTCTAGGTGCACTAATTAGAAATATGAGAACAGGCCTAGTGAACTTGGGAAAAGATGAAGGCGAGTCCATGAGCCAGGGTTGTACTAGGACACAGGAGACAGGAAGTGTTGCTGGAGGAAGCAAGCAAGTCATGACTGGTGAACTTGAAGAGGTAGAAGGTTGGCTTCATGTCCAAGTTTTGATAGGAAAGCTTAACTTAATAAGTAAGCAACAAACTAGTTACTCTAGCTAGTGTTAAGGCCTTTTATCTCCATCTGCAAATGAACTGATTGGACGTAACTCATTAAAATCATTACTGTGGGCATAAAAGCTATTCAGTGTCAGTATTTCATTTGTGCATATAGAGAAACCTCCATTATTTGAAATGGCACTCACCCCAGCAGGAATAAAAGGTTGTATAGAAGCAAAGAGAAATTTCGTTTGGCTTATTGGTTAGGAGTTGAGAGGAGGAGTATATACATTGAAACCTAAGTTTTACAACTATCTTTGATAGTGCAGGAAACAAAAGAGAGTGGTTGGTGGACGGTAAGTAACAGCAGCAAGGCATCGGCAGCTGTGAGCAGCGGGCCTCTTCAGTGAAGGGTGTGGACAGGTATAAGAAGATGGAAGTTTCAACAGCCAACTCTGAGGCGGGTGGTGTAGCTACTGAGAATGCAGACTATAGCTGCCCTCATTCTGCTGCTTTCTAGGTCCTTAAGGAGGGAGAATTTCTTAACTTTTCTAAACTTGTTTCCGCATCTGTAAAGTGAAAGTAACTAACTTGCAGAATTAAGAAGATGCAACATCTGGGCATGAGGAATATGGTACAATCTTGATTAGAAAATGATGAGATATGAGGGAGAAGGGAGACTGGGGACTAAGTGATAACTTCTGAGTTTTGCACCTAGGCGATAGAGACCATGGTGATTCAGAGGACAGAACTTAGGGACAGAAGAAGCAGGAGTGGGAGAAGAAATTGGGAAAATTAAACCCCTTCTGAGATGCTTGTTTTGCCTTTCGACTCAGTGCTTTTGCTGAAGGCCAGATGCCAAACCTCCTTATGCTTTGTCTAGTGGTGACTTCCTGTATAGTACTCTCTCCTCTGTCCCCCTAGGGCACCTCAGAAAACATCCATTTTATGATAAAATTGTTATTTTTGTTATACCATGTTTACATTATGGACCAAGTATAGAAGTGAGAAAACTTGAAGGAAAACAACCCCAGATTTATCCTGCTTGGTGAGGCTTTCATGTTGCGCCCTTTCCTCGGGGGCTTGCTATCAGCATTTTGGGTTTATTCCAAGGCATCATTTTTATCCTGTTCCTGGCTTCCTGGAAACTTCATGAGGCTTTGCCTAGGTTGAGATAATTGTCTCCGTTATCTCATCTGCTATTTTGGGTCCTATTATGTATTTCTGAACTTGGACCATCTGAAGCACAGATGGTTGGAGGCTGTGATATGAAACGCGCCTTCCACATAGTCCCATTCTGCATTCCTGAACCAGATACCTGGGACCTGATACCTTTTCTGTGTTCTGTAACATTGAAAATATCCTGTTCACATCACCATCTCAGAGCCTGACGGCATTTTTCTGTAAAGGACCAGATAGTAAGGTTTTGCCAGTCCAGTGTCTCATTGCGTCCATCAGCCCTGCTGTGGAGTGCACAAGCAGCCGTGGACACCGCAGAGCCAGGGCCAGGGTTAGGAAAGACTGACTGAGGAAGAGGAAGAGGCTTAGGAGATAGCTGGATTTGCCCATGGACTTAGTATGTCTTCCTGCTTCTGTGTGTTTCTACAGTGATTAAAATCTCATGAAAAAAGCTCACAGTACTCACAGGGGTGTGGCTAAATTATCTCTGATGAAGTTGGCAGTAGTCCTGAAGACAGACCTTATGTTTGATAATTATAGTCTGCTAGCTAGACCTTGTGTATAGGAAATGTTATAATTTGACCTAGCATCATAATACATATATTTCACACACATACTTTGATTTATTCTTTTTGTAGATATTTTACCAAAATGGTACATTTAAAGAATAAGGTATAGCTGGGCATGGTGGCGCACACTTGTAATCCCAGCATTTGGGAGGCTGAGACTGGAAGATCTGGGTTTGTGGCCAGCCTCAGCTACCTAGTGAGGCACTCCACAACTTAGTGAGACCCTGTTTCAAAATAAAGAATAAAAAACGGGTGGGGTTATAGCTCAGAGGTAGAATGCCCCTGAGTTCAATCCCTAGTACTTTCAAAAAAAAAAAAGAAAAAAAAAATGTATAGGTTGTTCTAAGGTCTTATGTGATGTGTGTTAAAATTAGTCTCTGGACTAACAAAATAATGTGAATAGGCAAGCACTTAATTCTTAAAGAGTAAAAGCAAAGCTGGGTGTGGTAGCACATGCTTGTAATCACAGTACTTGGGAAGCTGAGACAGATTCAAGGACAGCCTCAGGAAGTAAGTAATGAGACTCTCATCAATCTAGGGCTGGGTAGCTCAAGCTCACAATGTTCCTATTTCAATCCCCAGCACCACCAAAAAAAAAGTAAAAGCAAAAATTACCTTAGGAAATTTTCATAAAAAGCCAGTTGTCTGTTCATTGAAAAACTGTAGGTTACTGTATATGATGACATATCTTTGCCTCCTTTGCCTCCTGACATTCTCAGTCATCAGGATGGGCTGACTAAACCACCAAATAGAAGCACAGATGTGCTAGAAAACAGTAAGCAGGGACTTAATCTAGTCTGGGCTATTGGGAAAATTACGTTTCGACCAAAAGATCAAAAGACAAGAAATAGTAAGACCTGGTAACTCCCCTTTAGGGTGTAAATGTTGTGGGTTCCCACCTCAAAGTTGGGAAACAATACCAGTGTGTCTGGAGTAGTGAGGAAAGGGAGGATAGGATGGAAGCTGAGGAGCCAGGCCGGGGCCAGTGAAGCCTGGGAGGCCACACAAAGGAAGGAAGGGCAGTCGGAAGCCAGGAGTCTCAACACAGGAGTGGTCAGGCTGGAGGAGTATAAGACTGGATACAGCATCAGCTTGATTTAGCTGTATTGTGTATCCATATTTCAAACTATCATGTTGTGTACAATAAATGTTATTTTTATTTGTTAATTAAAATTAACCTTAAAAATAGATACAGGAAGCCATTGTATTGGTTAAGGCAGACAGAAGTGGCAGTGTGGGCTAAAGTGGTGGTAGGTAGAGTTGAAAAGTGGATGGATTCACTGGGCGTGGTGGTACACGCTTATAATCCCAGTACTTAGGCTGAGACAGGAGGATCGCAGGTTTATGGCCAGACTCAGAAATTGAGCGAGGCCCTCTACAACTTAGTGAGACCTTGTTTTAAAATAAGAAATAAAATAGGGCTGAGGGTGTAGCTCAGAGGTAGAATGCACCTGGGCTCCATCCCTAGTATCACACACACAAAAAAAGAAAGGGGGATGGATCCAAGATAGAGTTGGAGGTGAGTGGATGGCATGTGGTGACTGAGTCAGTGTTGGATGGTAAGAATGAGGAAAGTGGTAGTGGCGTCTCCCAGTTTCCAGCTGGCACAGTGCACACTATCAGGTACTGAGGTGAGGAATAGACTAGAAGACAGCAATCAGACGATCAAAAGTCATGGTTTGGACATGCTGAATTTGAAATGAAGACAATACTTAGAGAGTTGACCATCTAGGTCTGGAGCTCTGGAGGGTGGTCTGGACCAAAGATGCAAATTTAGGAACTATCAGGTAATTAATGATAACTGAAGCAAAGGGTACTGACTGGCTTCGGTGATTGAGGGGAGGGAAGGAAGCTCAGCAGTGTGTGTTGATTGTCCTGGGCTGGTACTGATGTAATGTTGCTGTTACATCCCTCCTTTGTGCATACATTGAAGAAGGTTCCTGAGTAATTTCTCAACTTTCTTTTGACTAGCTAGGACATTGTTCTGGCGAGTAACTTCTCTGGGGTTGGCAATCTTGTTTGTAAAAGACAACTAGACCCTTGTTTCCACAGGCCTCTTCTAACTTTGAAAATCTGTTCTTAAAAAGGTGTGTGTGTGTGTGTGTGTGTGCGCGCGTGCGTGCGGTGCCTGGTGGCAACACCTCTGTAATACAAGGACTTGGAGGCCGAGACAGGAAGATAGGCAGAGGCCATCCTCAGCAATTCAGACCATGTTTCAAAATAAATAAAATAGGGCTAGGGGTATAGCTCATAAGTACAGTGTCCCTGCGTTCAATCTCCAGTAGTGCTCCCCTAAAAAATTCTCTCAAAATTTGCTAGGTTAGTCTATAATAGAAAAAAAAAAAAAGGCCCTTTAGTAAAGATTTTTGGGTATATAGTATTATGAAATGCTGATACCCTTTTCACTATCCAAACCAGTGATTTATTGTGCAGAAAATTAGACAGTTTCCCAGAATAAATTATTATTTGGTGTTAGTAATCTGTCATTCTTGTACACATCCCTGCATTTTGTTGAGCCTTATTTTTGGCTCACTTTGGTGTATCAAGATGGAAGTCATGTGGCTGAGATAAATAGAAGCAACCTGTTTGATAATGCTGTTGAATTTCAAATTGATGATCTATAAATAAGGTGGGTACCAAAGGCTCAGGGTGAAAGTCCTGGGATCTCTGGAGCCCAACTACTGCTGATCCCTAGGACTCTGCCGCCCCCTCGTGGTAGTTGTTTTTAGTGCATATACCACCCCATCAAACATGTTCTTGTTTTGGTATGACCTTCCTTTGGCTAATCTACTTTCCCTTCCACCACCTGCCCCAGAAGAGGTGGACAGAGCTTGTATTTCTGTGGCATGGTAGTTTCTTAAGGCTTTCCTAATAAAGTACAGCAAATATTCTGGCTTAAATCATCATTGAGGAAGTCTGAAATCCAGAATCAAGGTATCAGTAGGGCTGCACTCCTAGAGGCACGGGGAGAGTCTGTTCTTTGTCTCTTCCTGCTTCTGTGGCTGTGGACACGCCTTGTGGCTGCATCACTCCAGTTGCAGCATCTGTGGTTCACATGGCTTCCTTTTTGTATCTCTTAAAGACACTTGTCATTGGACTTAGGGCCTCCCAGGATAAGAGATGATCATATCTCAAGATCCTTAATGACGTCTGCAAAGATCACTTTTCCAAATGGACTCATTTTAGATTGCAGGGCTTTGATGTGGATCTATGGGGGTGGGGTGCTGTTCACTCCACTCCAGGTAGTTAGTGCCTTTTCTTTGAATCTTTCAGTTCCCGCAGCTGCTAATCCTGTTTTGTGCTAACCAGCGTCCTTTCCATTCCAAGTGGTGGCCTGTGTGGAACCAGTTCACATCGTGGTCCATTGAGCATTGCTGCTTGGTACATAGCTGCTTCCTTGTGTGGGGTGTTGATTATATTATTTTAAAAATAGCCATTTAGGATTTTAATGGAAAAAATAATTGCAGCTAAGATTTTGAATAGTATTAAAAAGCTTTTTTTTTTTTTTTTAAATGGAAAACTTGACAGCTAAGCACTAAATTGTACTTGACTGGGAGTGCCAGTAATTATCAGTAACATTTCATTTTATAAGATGCATAAAATAATTTGTTTCAAGGCTGTCTTTAATTGTTGCTTTTCATTTCTCTGCAGGTCTTCTAGATAACCCTGAACTTCGCGTGGTCCTTGTCTTTGGCTATAATTGCTGTAAGGTGGGAGCTAGTAATTATCTGCAACGAGTAGTCAGCACTTTCAGTGACATGAATATCATCTTGGCTGGAGGCCAGGTGGACAACCTGTCATCACTGACTTCTGAAAAGTATGTCTGCTAGGTTTCTGACTTTTGTGCATGAAGGGAAATGGTCTCCGATTTTCTTACTTTGGGTTTAAAAAACAAAACTTAAAGGATTGCTGATAGACCAGGTCATTCCATTTTGTAGTGACTGGAAGTTCAGGGGTGTTCTAAACGTAATTCTGCTTACAGTTGAAGAATTAAGAACTTTTTCTTTAAAAAAGTTGGACTCATATTCTTCTTAAAACTGATTTTTAACATTGCTTATTGTTCTTTCCTTTGACTGCTCTGGTGTGACCTCAGTGTGCCATTTCTGCAAACCAAGAAATCATAAATAAGGTTAAAATAAATTCAAAGACAGTTTTTATTCAAGTTCAGAATGGGTTCACTGAGAGTCCAAGTAAGTGTTGTGTCAAGGGGAAGGAGGACTGGGTTCTTAAAGGAAAAGGGGGAGCGAGTGGGGTTAGGTGAAATAACTTGTTTTGAACAATTTTCAGTTGGCTCTGCTAATTATGCAAGTTGTTTTGAAGGAATTTAGATTAATGCTGGGTTCTGTCTGCATTTTAGGCAATGCTTGATAGGTGCTCAAGGAGATCATCAGTAAGCAGTAAGTTTTAGGAGACAGCCAGCAAATTAGAAAGTTCTGCCAGTGGAAACAGTTGCACATTCTGCTCATTGAGAAATTCAGCCCTTTCTTGACTAAACTACAGCCATTTTAACTTTTATTTCTATACTTCCTCTCTCCTTATTTCAAGGAAGTACATGGTTAAAGTGTATCTATATATTTAAGTGTTTTGGAAATCTTTGGGGAACAGGGAATAATATTACCTGTGACAGTTCTCAAATCTATTAGGTTACTAAACCTTTTCTCCATCTTACTGGTAACCTAATTGGGACTACTTGACATCATTTTTAGAAATTCTGTACTAGATTTTTTTTTTTTTTTTTTTTTTTTTTCGGTACGGGGGATTGAACTCAGGGGCATTCTACTTCCGAGCATACCTCAGCCCTTTTTTTTTTTTTTTTTTTTTTAATTTTTTTTTGCGGTACTGGGGATTGAACTCAGGGGCATTCTACCTCTAAGCTATACCCCCAGCCCTATTTTTTATTCTTTATTTTGAAACCGAGTCTCACCAAGTTGCGGAGTGCCTCACTAGGTAGCTGAGGCTGGCCTCGAACCCAGATCCTCCGGTCTCAGCCTCCCGAATGCTGGGATTACAAGCGTGCACCACCACGCCCGGCTCCTCAGCCCTATTTTTTATTCTTTATTTTGAAACAAGGTCTCACTAAGTTGCGGAGGGCCTCACTAGGTAGCTGAGACTGGCCACGAACCTGGATCCTCCAGTCTCAGCCTCCCAAATGCTGGGATTACAAGTGTGTGCCACCATGCCCAGCTCTGTACTAGATATTTTGAAAGGCTGTTTTAAGCTAAAAAATTGTGGATCTTTGCTTTTGTTACTACAGCTTTTGCTTCCAAACATAAAAATATTCTATGTTGGGAGTCACTAATTTTGTCTCTTGGGGTTTGGTTTGTGGTGCTGGGTCCCTGTCCATTTTGAATGAAAGTATGCAACATTTTGAGTTTGCCTTAATTCAGAGGACATAACTGTCATTTGTTTAAAAAGCAGGAAAATGAAGCCGGGCCTGGTGGCGTAGGCTTGTAATCCCAGCATTTGGGAGGCTGAGACCGGAGGATCCGGGTTCGTGGCTAGCCTCAGCTACCTAGTGAGGCCCTCCACAACTTAGTGAGACCCTGTTTCAAAATAAAGAATAAAAAATAGGGCTGGGGGTGTAGCTCTGAGGTAGAATGCCCCTGGGTTCAATCCCCAGTACCGCAAATAAAATAAAAAGTAAAAAATAAAAAGCAGGAAAATGAGACTCACCTGTGTCTCCTATGAACACTGATATTTATTTCTCACTGTATTTGTGTTTAGTATTTGGATCCTAGAGTGGTGACATGGGGACAGACTGTTAGGATCAGTATCTATAAGAGTAATCATCCTAGTTACAATGTCTCGCCTGGTGGCTCCATTGATGGATGGGAACGAGCAAGCAGGGAAGTCGAGGTCCCTGGACTGCCAGTGAGGAAGGAGGAGCAGAGTGCACTAAATTTCAGGCATTGGGTTATTAAATACTGGATTTCACATATATATCTACCTGTTTCTCCATGGCTATCTAAGGTTATTTCCCCTCTTGCCTAATTTACCCTCTGGCATCATTGCCATTACCATCATCCTTACCATCATTATGAGTGGTGCTGGGGATTAAACTCATCATCATCATCATCATCATCATCATCATCATCATTGGTGGTACTGGGGATTGAACCCAGCCAGAGGCATTATTCTATCTCTGAGCTACACCTTCAGCCCTGGTTTTTTGTTTTTTTTTTTTTAATTTGGAAACAGTGTCTCACAAAGTTGTGAAGGGCCTTGCTAAATTGCTGAGGCTGGCTATGAACTCGTGATCCTTCTGTTTCAGCCTAAGTACCGGTATTATAGGTGTAAGCCACCATGCCTGGCTTTCCTATTATTTTTGAATTGTAAACAGGGCAGTGGTGATTTAATGTACAGTTTACCTTTGAATTGTAGGTACTTCACTCAAGACTTAAATTCTGAGCTCTCAGCCTATTGGTATGGCTATCATCTACACTGTCTACCTGATATGGAAAATATATCCCCTAAAATCATTAAGCCTTGCACGACACATTAATTTTGATGTGATCTTCATATTTTGGCCATGGGTAAGAGGAGCCATCTAATCAATCAGTGCTCCCCTCAAAAAGATAAGTAAATTATTCTTTGAGGCAAGAAGAATTGTATACCAAAGAGCTATAAAATCTTTGTGAATGTGAGCGGTCCCTTTGTATTTGTGACTGAAAAGAGCAGTTCCCTATGTCTCTTGATTGGTCTTCTATATTCTTTTAATGTGTTAATTTTATCAGTTTAATTTTTTTTAAATTTAATTCATAACTCTATGATCTGACTGGGGTGAGGGGATTCTCAGACTAAGGGTGGCTGCATAGGAGCTCCATCAGTGAATCAGGAAGGGTTTTAAGTTTTTAATTTTGTTTCATGATATATTGCCACTTTTTAATTTTATTTTTCAGAAACCCTCTGGATATTGATGCCACAGGTGTGGTTGGACTGTCATTTAGTGGGCACCAAATCCAGAGTGCCACAGTGCTCCTCAGTGAGGATGTCAATGACGAGAAGACTGCTGAGGCCGCCATGCAGCGCCTCAAAGCGGCCAACATTCCGGAACAGAACACTATCGGCTTCATGTTTGCATGCGTTGGCAGGGGCTTTCAGTATTACAGAGCCAAGGGGAATGTTGAGGCAGATGCATTTAGGAAGTTTTTTCCTAGCGTTCCCTTATTTGGTTTCTTTGGAAATGGAGAAATTGGATGTGACCGGATAGTCACTGGGAACTTCATATTGAGGAAATGTAATGAGGTAAAGGATGACGGTCTGTTTCACAGCTACACCACAATAATGGCACTCATTCATCTGGGGTCATCCAAATAAAGCCATCTCTAAAGTGGCTTTCAGTGTGTATCTTTGGGGTTCTGCATTTTCCACAAAATGGAAACTTGAGATATATGTATTTCAAACAAAAATAACTTTAGCTGTATCTGATTTGTAGCTTTGACTGATGCTCTGAGATCACATTGGGGGTAGTTTTTAATATATTAGACAAATAATTTTGTATAAAACACAGACCAGCTAGGAGTTGAGAGCTTTGTATCAAGCACAAGCAAACCGGTTGCGGCCACGATCACCAGTTGTAGCTGCTCTGTAAAGTGATTTAAGTAGTCTTCCTACATAGGAGGATCAAAAGGGGATCACCAGAAGATGGAGACTTGAGACATTCCACGTCTACCTCTTTTAATTGGTAGATAAATCTTAGCAGAATCATGAAGGCAATTTTTTTTTTTCTCTTAATAAAAGGAGAAAAGTACATAGATGGCTCGAGAAATCTTTCTCTGCTTTTCAGTTCTGCCAGTTTTTTTCAGAAGCTGTAACAATATTATTACTGACTTTTTTCTTATTTGCTAAAAATGAAAGAACTATTTTTGTTTTGGTAACCTCAGGTTGCTCAGTCACATAAATTGCCAAGACTAATATTTTGTTTTACAGGTAAACTTTTTTTTTTTTTTTTCCATGTAGTTCTATATAGCTAATTGGCAGCCCAGAAAATCTTATCACCTTCTTTTGGTTTTACATCAATAAAACATACCTTGGGAACTCAGATAGTATTTTGTATTTCACTGCTTTTGGATGTAAACTAATCCTTTATAAATGAAAACCTGGAGTAGTCAGTATTTGTCAGCTAGTTAATTTTGTCATATTCCCAGTAAAATCATTTTCAAGTTTGAATTTCTAATTACACAAGTATTTAAATGAGAGGTACGAAAAGTACCAAATTTCCCTTAGTATCCATTTTTGCCTTTTCACATGATGAATCTTGATTTTCAGTTAGGCTTATGCTCCCGGAACAAAGACTATATTTCTTAAGTGTTCCTTGTAGGTATGACTGTGTTCTAGCCAGTGGAACGTGAGAGGAACCAATACGTGTCTTTAAAAGTGGCACGGCCATTTTTTTGGCCTCTTTCTCCATCCCGTTGCTTGAAATGTGGATCTGGTCATGAACTATCCTGGGCACTGCAGAGGAGGCGACACACCATTGTGGAAGAAAACCACACAAGGATCCTGGGCCCTGTACACCTCTGTTGAAGCACCTCCATAATGGACCTGGACTGCCTGTCTCTAGACTGTTTGGCAAGACAGAAATTAATACGAGCTTGCTTAAGCAACCATTTTTTTCCCCAGGTCTGTGTTGGAAGATATCCTTATATCATGAGATGACTGATGTGTGACACTTTTGTAATGTTTGGGTTTGTTCTAACAGGACAGTAGAAAACTTGGAATGCAAGTAAAATCAAATGTATTGGCATTATTCCTGTTTTTATCACTTTTCTTCCAACTTTTATCTCTACAGATTTTTCCCTTGCTATTTATATATATAATAAAAATACTTAAAAGTTTCCTTTTTTCTTATGAGTATTTTGAAATCTTAGTTCCTGAGGAATGTTCAAGTTTGATTGTGAGAACTTTTAATCTGTACTTTGTTTTGCTATTAACTTTTCTATTATTTGGCATTGGTACAGTCAACTAGTACCTCAATTTAGTCCTTGAATATGCTTATGGTACATAAGTCTGAGAATTAAATGGATACTTTTTAAAATTGATACTCATAAAAATTTGGGGGGAGCCACTGGGGATTGAACCCAGGGGCATTCTACCTCTGAACTATACTCCCAGCCCTATTTTATTTTTAAACAGGATCTCACTCAGTTGTGGAGGGCCTCACTAAGTTGTTGAAGCTGGCCTCGAACCTGTAATCCTCCAGTCTCAGTCTCCCAAGTACTGGGATTATAGGAATGTGGCACCACGCTGGGCTATATAAAATGTTTTGTTACCATTCAAAGGAGAATGCCACAGAATAGCTTTCTAAATTTTTGACAATATGGAGTTCCTTCTAATAGCTGAGCCTTTGGGGCTTGTTAAGGACAATAAAACATTCAGTCACATCATTATAACCTTAGTGCAAAGTAGAAAGCATAGAGATTGACCCAATAGAAACAATAGTACTGATAAGAACAAAAATCATCTTTCCTGCCTCTCAGAGACCTTAAAGTTATGTGGAAATAATTAACCAAAGTTAAAACTGTATAGTAACTTACTATAATTTTAAAAGGCTTATTTTAAAAAGCAAGCATTAAGGAAATAATTAGCTGGATGTGGTGGCACTGTACTCCCACCACTTGGGAAGCCGAGACAGGAGGACCAAAGGTTAAAGCCAGCCTCAGCAACTTAGGCTCTCAGCAATTTAGAGAGACCATTTCCAAATAAAAATAGGGCTAAGGGTGTAGCGTGGAGGTAGAATATCCCTTGGTTCAAATCCTAGCACTACATTTAAAAAAAAAAAAAGGGGAAGAATAATCAGTGTTTCAGCTAAAGCCAAAATCCTCGAGAATAGCATCCATTGTTGGTCACTTGTGAGACTGCAAAAATGATCACATGAACAAAACTGAAAAGAGATGAACCCTTAGTGTCTTCATATACCAGGCTGACTTCTCTTGAGTGAAGATGGGATGGTACAATAGTTTAATCAAGACATTTAAAGACACTGATTCGTCTATATACTTTCAAAGCAAAACCATTTCTGGAGATGTAGTTTTCTGTGTAGAAGGTTGCATCGAGGGATATATTTCCATTCTTTTCAGTTCAAATAGGATAAAGACCCTTAAAATCTAAGGAAGAGGGGAGGTGGACCTTGGAATTCAGACCTAGAAATAGATAATGCCCGATAGAGTGATATAATGGGGGTCCAGTAGTTTGCTTTACTACTACCGTTTTCTCAATTTTTTGCTTAAGCTTGGAAGGCCAAATAGCAAAGGATTTCCCACTGGTTTATACTGCAAATTTAATAAAATGAACATGCAAGGGGTTATAATAGAAACAAATTACAAATCTAGAACTTTCTATGCTATTTGCAGAAATTTTCAAAACAAAAAAACTCTGCTTTTCCCATTTTTATACCCACAGTCTGTCCCAGATTAGCACTGACATAAATTCTTTTTTTTTTTTTTTTTGCCAAAGAGGTCGCTTTATTTACTGGCCGCCAGCTTGCCTGGAGGAGCAGCCTAAAGGCTGTCCCTTGGAACCCTGGTGTAAGCCAGTCTTATACCTTTTGGTTACAGAGTTGGGGGTATGGAAAATCATTGCATGTTTTACAAACCAACATAAATTCTTTTTTAATGGAAACAGAAGACTCCAAATATTCTTAATGGGAAATCATGAGATTTCAGATGAATTACTTGATTTTCAATTGTAGAAACTAAGTATGAGTTGGCTTAATGAAAATGCTAAAGAAATAAAGTATAGTAAGCATTTGTAATAATGTCCCTGTTAAGTTAACATCTATTTAAAGAAGGTGTTACTAGAAAGCTATTTTAATATAAATCCTATTCAGGATAAGGAGTTAAATATTTGCAAACATGGTATTTTTGTTGTATATATTTCAGTTCTGCCTTGTGCCACAACTAAAGACAAGTTATCAGAACATTCTACTGTAAAGTAGAAAACATTGGCAGAAGCCAGTAAAATGTTAAATGTCTTTTAATGTTTTGGTACCAAGAATGTATGGAACATTTTATAAAAGTTTTTGTTTTGTAGTAACGTCATAGGCAGCAACAAAATGCAAAAATGGGTAAGTGTTGGTTTAAAATGCAAATGATCAGATGATGGAGAATTTCCATTGTCTTAATATTTTTCTAAGAAAAATTCAATTGCCATATATTTAATAAAAATATTCTGTTTAGAGTCTCATCATGATACTAAAATTACAGATGAGAATAAAACACAATTGGCCTGACAATAGCAAAATATTGAATTAGGAAACTCTAAGGTCTCATTCCTCAATAGAAACAACAAAACGTAACTGTCTGAATCAACGTTGTTGGTGCTTTGGAAAATAGGTTTATAGTGACCAAGAGAATCCCAATCAGAAAATGACCATCTTGAAAATGATAGGAGGGTTTTGTGGTGTTCCACTCATTTTTGCTTCCACCCCCGGTACAGTGATGGGCTCATTCCTACAGCATCAGAAACCTGGCTGTCATCCATAAATGAGAGGAGACACAATGTACTGTGTACATTTTCAAACCCACCTGGGCAATAACTGAAGGACTAACACAGGCAGCCGTCTCTATTTTGCCTCACTTGAAAGGTGGGCACTGCTTGTAAACTGCAAGAATCCTCAGATGCCTGGGGTAAGAGGTTATGGGTTGGAGATGTAAGGCTTGGAGAAGAAGATGGGATAAGGCCTTGGGAAATGTGAAATTCAAAAGCAGCCATGTGTATGGGGGTAGGGGTGGGGTTATAATGCACACACATGCCCAGGGAAGACACTCACTAAGACCCTAAGCTTTCACCTCTGTCTGGTCCATGCTAGAGGACTGCCCTAGCACAGAGTCCAACTGTAAAGACTGGGAGAACTGACATTCAAGGGCATTTCTGCCAGAATAGCTGAATATAAGAAAAAAGGAATAGAGTCTGGGACAATCACAAGAAAAAGGAGAGTTTTTGTAAAGTTTGGAAAATTTTCAAAACAAACGATTGACAGCCTTTAAAAACAAAAAGCCTGTGCACCTTGAGAAAAGGGGACTCTGAAGTGCCCAATTTTCAACCAAAAAAAAAAAAAAAAAAAAAAAAAAAAAAAAAAAAAAAAAAAAAAAAAAAAAAAAAAAAAAAAAAAAGGAACAAGGAAATAAGCCTCATTCAAAGAAGATAAAATGGCACAATGTCTCTATGAAGCCCAGGAATTTAATTTAGCATTCTAGACAAAGGCTTTAGCTATCATAGATATTCCTAAAGAGCTGAAGGAAAACACAAATAAAGAATCAGTAGGAAATCAGGAAGATGAAAAATGAACAAGGTATCAATAAAGAAAGGAATTATTAAAGCACAATAACAAAATTTTTCACTACAGGGCCTCAGTAGCAGGGACAAGAAAAAAAAATGAGCAAACTTGAAGGTAAAACAATTGAAAGCAGAAACAAGAATGAAGACAAGCAAACAGCATATGGGACTTGTGGGACACCGACTGTCTACCAAGTACTCGCCATTACTCCACTCCACTCACTGTTTTCAGGGGCACATCAGTGCTTGTGTTCAAGTCACATTTTACTTAATAGCCTCAAAGCAGAAGAGTAGTGACGCTGGCAATTTTGTTATGATGTATTGTTATAATTGCTCAATTATTATTATTTTGGGTGCTGGTGATCAGACCCAGGGCTTCTATGTGACACAGGCAAGGTCAATGCTCTCCCTGAGTTATACCCCAACCCTGTTATTAATCTCTTATTGTGCTTGATTTGTAAATTAAACTTTATCACAGGCATACATGCATAGTCATGTGTGCTTAGTGACAAGGATACATTCTGGCTATTATATCCTTAGGTGACTTTATTATTGTACAAAACACAGAGTGTACTTTAAGACAGCTACAAAGTCACTAAGCAATATAATCTTATGGGACCACCCACTGTATGTACAGTCTGTTGTTGACCAGAACATCATTATGTGGCATAAGACTTGTAGAGGAAAAAGCATAGTATATATAGAGTTTGGTACTATCTGCAGTTTAGGCATCTACTGGAAGTTGTGGGAGATATCCTCTGTGGATATAGGGGGACTGTTATATAGATATATGAACACTGATGTAAAATCTTCGGTTAAAATACTAGCAAACTGAATTCAATAGTGTAAGAATTCTACACCATGACCAAGTGGGACTGATTCCTAGAATGCAAGGATGGTCCAACATAAGAAAACCGAGTAAAAGAATACACCACATTAACAGGAAGGTGTGTATGGGAGGATACCTGATCTTCTCAATTGATATAAGAAAGGCATTTGATAAAGTTCAACACTGTTTTAAAATAGGAGATGGAAACTACCTTGCTACCACAACATAATAAAATACAAGCCCATACATGAAAATCCCACAGTGAATATCATACCCCATGGGGAAAGGCTGAAAGCATATCCTCTAAAAATCAGCAAAAAGACAAGTATGCTTATTTTTACCACGCTATTCAAAGTGTATTGGAAGTGCTAGCCAGAGTAATTAGGCAAGTAAATGAAATAAAGGCATTCAATATGGAAAGAAGGAAGAAAAATGATCTGTTTACAAATGATAGGATCTTATAGGTAGAAAACACTGAAGATTCCACAAAAAGACTGTTCTACACCCCCAGCCCTATTTTTTATTCTTTATTTTGAAACAGGGTCTCACTAAGTTGCAGAGGGCCTCACTAAGTAGCTGAGGCTGTCCTTGAACCTGCAATCCTCCTGTCTCAGCCTCCAAATAGTGGGATTACAAGCATGTGCTGCCACACCTGGCTTTTTTACTTTTTATTTTGAAACAAGGTCTTGCAAAGTTACTAAGGCTGGCCTCAAATCTGCAATCCTCCCTTTTCAGACTCCCAAGTACTGAGAATACAGTCATGTGCTACTGCATGCAACTACTTTTCTAAAAATAAAGTCTTAATTTAGAATTATATGAGAGCCTTTAAAATTCTGTTTACTTTTCTCAATGCCTCAGACTCATCTGTATCTGTTAAATAATGACCAATGGGTATATGGATGAATAAATAAAACATTAATAAATTCAATTCCCATTGCCTACATGGGGCAAGGCCATGTGGGAAAGCCAAGGTGCACACCAGTCTTGAAGGAGACATGCTTCAGGAATAGGCTGTTAATTTTGGTCACTGGTTGTTCTTCTGCCTCAACTCTCCCAGCTCCAGACCTCTGGTTGTAAAAACACCCACCTTTCTAGACCTAACCATTTCCTTGTCACCCCTAAAAGGATGAAAATTTGGCATTCTGCAAAATCATGCACTAAAAACTATAGGCCTTATGAGGAAAATAGGTTGGAACTTAGTAACCTCTGTAATAAGAATAACAATCCTAAATTTCCACTGGCATTTGCCTTAAGAATTAGTCCATCTGCTCCAGCCTTAAACTTTCAGGTTTATGTTTCTTCCTTATGAGATACAGATCCTTAAAATCAACTGCTTTTAATAGAAGCCATTGTCATCAATATAACAATATAAGGAAGTATCCTTCATCAGTCTAGTCACCAGCTGAGATGTCTTCCAGCTTTTTCATCTGTACCTGCAGCTTCCTAGATGGCTTTGCATAGCATAAGTGAAGGTTTTTTGTTTTTTTTTTTTTAAAGCCCTAAACCAGCCACTCCTTGCACCAAAAGGACTTTTGTCTTTTTTCTTAAGATCTCCATGTATTCCTAAGGATTTCTCTCCAGTTGTGAGGAAGTCTGCCTTGAGTGTTTCCACACATTAGCTGGCTGGAGAGATCACGATGGACTGCTGCAGCTGCATATTGTGCTGAAGTCACGCCCTGCTAGCCTGTTGCACACACAGGGCTTATATACAAAGAGAAACGTGTGCACTTCTCATAGAACAGGTGGTCTCATGGAATTACACTTGACCAAGTCATATACTTAAAGAAGGAATAAGTTTTTACCTTATGGTGTTTCATTTTCTGTCTCTGTAAAGTAAAAGCAACAATGTGGTTCACTTTGACGTTCCTTTAGTTTTCTTCATGATCTGTGGAAAATAATTAAGAAATGAGATGTTTTCTCCATCTGGATTTTCCTGCATGTGCATACCCACTTATGCTTGTCTCTTATCTTATTCACATATATAAACTCACAGTTTCTGTTTATGACGAGAAAAGTTGAGGCAAACTAACCTAGAACAACCATGATTTCCAGCAGTCTGCTCTATAACATTACTCAGAACAAGAATAGTTTCATCAGCATCCCCAGTCTAAGCTCACACAGTTCCCCACTCCTGCCTTTTCTTTCTACTTATTTTCTGTTACCCAAAGCTCTAACAATCTGAGTGATCTTTTAAAGTAATTAAACTGGAATGGGTTGGTTGAGGGGAAAGAATGGTAGGGTGAGTCACTAACAGCAAAGAAAGCAGCAGACAGTACAATGAAAGTATTAAACACAAGGACTAAAAACTCCTGTGGTTAACGGCTATTTCACGTGGACAAAAGTCCCTGTAGCCAGTGAGTCCTGAGGCTTCCGCCCATACCTATGAAAACGTAAGTGCACCACAAAAACACGGGGTTAGGAGCCAGACTCTCCTGGATATAAATTCTTGTTCTTCTACTTTTCAGATGTGTGACCTTGATCTTAACCTCTCTAGTCTCTGCTTTCTCACTGTAGATTGAGAACAGTACTGCCTACCTCATACAGTTGTTAAGGTACATATGAGTTGCCATATTTAAAATATCAACCACAGTGACTGGCATAATACACACATGTGAGCTTCATGATTATATCATTTCTCTGATTTCTTTCCATTTGAAGAGTTGTATAGCCAGGTGTGGTGGCGTACACTTTTAATCCCAGTACTTGGGAGGCTGAGAGAGGAAGACTGCAGGTTAGCAGCCAGCCTCAGTAACTTGTGAGGCCCTCTGCAACTTAGTGAGACCCTGTTTCAAAATAAAAGAATAAAATAGGGCTGGGGGTGTAGCTGGAAGGTAGAACACCCCTGGGTCCAATCCCCAGTTTCAAAATAAAAGAATAAAATAGGGCTGGGTGTATAGCTTGGAGGTAGAATGCCCCATGGGTTCAATCCCCAGTAAAACACACACACACACACACACACACACACACACACATACACACACACACACATACACACATACACACACACACACAGAGTTGTATTTTTGGCATGAAGGTATTATTAAATATGAAAATGGACTTTGGGCTGTGGGTTTTCTTCATGAATAATTTGAAAAGATTGCTTAGAGGTGTTTTTTGTTTGTTTTTGTGGTACTGGGGATTGAACTCAGGGGCATTCTACCTCTGAGCTACACCCCTAGCCCTATTTTTTATTCATTATTTTGAAACAGGGTCTCACTAAATAACAGGCTGGCTGGGAACCTGAGATCCTCCTGTTTCAGCCTCCCAAGTACTGGGATTACAAGCGTATGCCACCACTCCCAGCTTCTGCCTAGAGGTTTATATTCCCAGAGTACAAAAGGCAACATGAATAAACCTACTGGAGTATAGCTGATAAACTGAAAAAAGGCTTTATGGTGCAGTAACAGGAGAACTTTCTGGGTGAAGGGTCATTCATTAATATGTTTTAAAATATAATATACTTTAGTTGGGCATGGTGGAGCACACCTGTAATCCGAGTATTTGGGAGGCTGAGGTAGAGGACTGCAGGTTCAAGGACAACCTCAGCAACTTAGTGAACCCTGATTCAAAATTAAAAATAAGGGCTGGAGGTATAGCTTGGAGGTAGAATATCCACCCCAAAATTAAATTAAATATACCTTTATGCTATAATTTTCATAACCTAGGTATGAATTAATGTTACATACATCCTAGTCTGTAATATCTGTCATCTGAGACTCCAACTTTACTCTCCTTACAAACATCTTATCACACTTGGTAAAGGGATTTCCTTTGCTTTTCTCATAGTTTTGGACTTAGAATTATTAACTGAGATTGTTTGACCTTGAAAAAAATGGACAAATGAGCTAATTTTACAAGCTAGGCCTAATATTGAAAGTAGCCAGTTATCACAATTGGTTGTTGTTCAATTACAGATTAAACTCCTTGTTCTACTCTTTCCCCCTCCTCAGTACTACACTTGACTAGTCTTTAAAAAAATTAATATCTGAACCCCCAAACTCCCCAGGTATATCTTACGTATGGAAAGGCTGCAATGTCATTTTTTTTTTCTTTTTACAAATGTGTCTTAGGGTACATTTACATTCTATATTTGATATAGATCAGTGGTAGAGTGCTTGCCTAGCATGTGTGAAGCCCTAACTTCAATCCCTAGTACCACCAAAAAGGAAAAAAAAAAAAAAAAAAAAAAAAAAAA